>VZTO01021109.1:39164-63243 GCA_013400615.1 Syrrhaptes paradoxus
GGTTTGGGTTGGAAGGGACCTTAGAGACCATCCAGTGCCACCCCCTGCCATGGGCAGGGACACCTCCCACTAGCCCAGGTTGCCCAAAGCCTCATCCAGCCTGGCCTTGAACCCCTCCAGGGATGGGGCATCCACAGCTTCTCTGGGCACCCTGGGCCACTGCCTCACCCCCCACACAGGGAAACATTTCATCCCAAGATCTCATCTCAATCTCCCCTCTTCCAGCTTAAAACCATGGGAAGACTTCCCACCATCAGCAAGCTGCTGTTCCCAGTTAAAGGCGGCAGTGGGACATGGGGTCCTAGGTTCGGGATCGTGTTGCAAGAAGAAGCCTGAAGGAAGCGGAGGGTTGTCCTGGGAACGCCGTGCCCAACAGCCTTCCCTTCCTTACCACGAGCCCTGCCAGCCTCGCACTCCTCCCACGGCAGACGAAGGAAATAGTTGCAATTCCAGTAGCCTGTCCAGAAAGAGGTGACTGGACGCATGCAAAGCAACGAAAACAATCCACATCTGCTCTGGGGATAAGAGACTTTTGTTCTCAAGCTGGATGCTGTCATGCCTGATGCAATGATGAAAGAACAAAGAGAAAGAATACTCCCCCATGAATAAGTGGTACTAAGACACAGATATCCTCTCTGCTCCCTCGGCACAGGCTCCCTCTGCAGAGATGAATTTGTTCCTCCAGGCAAGGAAAAAGAGGTGATGTGGATGCAGAATCCCATCCAGCCATAGCCATCACTGTTCACCAGCTTTCTTCTGACTCTGGGGACTCACATGAGCAGGTTCCTGAGGATGGAAAGGGACTGGGCTCCATCCGGGGGGCTCTAAACAGGTGAGCCTTGGGGAAACCTCCACTGCGGCAGATTCCTACAGAACAGCCCTAGAAACCCCCCAAAAAGGGGACAGATCAGTGGGAACACCACTAAGCATTCAGAGAAACAGCACATCAGAAACAGCCAAACAGACTGCACCCATTGCTTCTGCTCAAACCCCGCTCTCTGCTGAAAACGGGAAAATCCACAGCTCCAGCTGCTGCTCCCCTTGCCAGCTGTGGGACTGACCCACACAAGCAATGAAATAGCACTCACCCCTTCCCTGGCCATTCCCAGCTCCCCAAAGGTGGGGATAACCACAGCTGGGTATATATGGGAGGGATGCGGGGCAGGAGGAAGGGAGGAAGCCACCCCCCTGAGGCACCTGCAGCTGGTGATCCCAGGTAGCCTGGATCTTTAGTTTTAAAGGTGGTGGGGAAGAGTTGTTCAAATGGGGCTTTCCCCAGCCCCTCAGAACCTCTCTTTCCCTGTGTTTTGCCTCTTTCCTCATCCCAGTNCTGAGGCACCTGCAGCTGGTGATCCCAGGTGGTGCAATCGCTGCTGCAGGGAAGCATTGTTCAAGCCCCTCAGAACTTCTCTTTCCCTGTATTTTGCCTCTTTCCTCATCCCAGTGACTGGCGAGCTCTTGAGAGGCCATTGCAGGCTCGGCAGGAATGGAGGTGACACATAAACACGGTGGAGAGGTGTCACAGGGGGTAAATGAGAAAAGCAGACGCAGAATGGGAGGCCACCGAGACCTTCTCTCCTTGCACAGAATTTGCTGCAAATCTCCAAAGCCGTGAAGTTCTGGGAGCTCGTCACTCTTCTCCCCTGGGCTTTCAGACCAGTCTATGGCTAGACGTGGGGAGGAACCCTCAGCCCCGGTTTCCATCAGCCTTTGCTGGCTGGAGACCCCGGCAAAACGCAGGGTTAGACCTCTGACCCCGACCGGAATCAAACGTTCTCCGGGGTTTTAGATCCCAAAGCAGACACTCAGCTTCAGGGCAGCGGTTTCTGGACTCTTTCGTGTTCCAGTCGTACATTAATCACCGGTGACAAGACTTTCCTGTGTTGCAGTTTTGGAAGGAGTACGAAAGCTGGAGGCTGAGCCCATGGCATGGGTGCTGCAGTACGGATCCTGAACCCTCCGCGGCAGACGTAACCCCGCTAACGGGGGTGCCAGCAGGGATGCAGGGACTGATGTGTCCTCTACCCACCCTGCACGCAAAGGGTCTCAAGCCCAAAGAGAAAGGTTTTAATTTCTGGTTGTGAATGATCTAGACAGCGGGAGGAACTCCAACAGTGACCTCATGAACATCTCATATGCCAAGGAAACACTTGGCCAGGCTTTGGAGAGAATTTTTTTTTTTTTTTTTGTCTCCAGAATGTTCACGGGGTTTTGCTGGAGAGCTGTATCCAGCAGGATGGGCGGTGAGATGGTCCATCTGCTGGGAACAGCCGCTGCCCTGGGGTGCAGGGAGCTACACGTGGGAACAACCCAGGGACAATGACAGCAGAAGTGGTCCCTCCAGATCAGGGCATCTTTGTCCCATGAGCTGGAGAACACAGGAAAGTCAGCAACGTTTCTGAGCCTGGATCTTTAGTTTTAACGAAGGACAAGGCACAGACAGAAAACATCGTGTTTCAGGAACCTTTCCGAAGGTGGCATTTGTAACCACGCTCTGCAATATTCTGCGAGATGCCCTAGGAAGCCATACAGAGGCACGGGCCACCCTCATCTTGGTTTTTGGGTTGTTTGGGTGTTTTTTTTGCTAGGAGACAATCAGCCAAGCCACTGCTGTCTGTGTCCCACAGTGAAGTGGGAATGTAGGAGCAGAGCCTTTGCCATCTACTTAGCTTCGGAGTATTTACAGAAAATAAACTTCTTACTGCTTGAAAGCATCCAAAGATGTACCAAAGATGTGCAGCTTCAGAGCAGACATCCTTTTATGGCAGGACAGAAGTCTCCAGCTTGAAGGGAAGAAGCTCAAGCCCATTCCTTGCTGCACTCATGTCCCTCTGAGCCAGGCAGTCCGTTACGCCCATGCAACGGGCCTGAGCAAATGCTGATGCATTCTTGCTCTCTTGAGGGGCACCAGAACAATTTAAGCAGCATTTTCACCCTGCAAAATCCCAGCATTAGAATGCAAACTCTGCATTCCTTCACTGCTCAGGTTCTGGGGTGGAACAAGCTCGTTCATTCCTCTTTGGTACGCAGAAACGTGAAGCAATAGCTAGAACCGTAAATGAAAAAAACATCAGCTCCCTTGCACCTGAAGTGTCGTGGAGGTGGTTTGTTGAGGCTTTGGTGTAATGCAGCTGCCGGGATGGGAGAAGCAGCACCGAGGGCTGGCAGAATGACTCGAACAGACCCGTGGAGCCGGCGTCGTGGATACACTGCACGGCTGCCGGTCTGCTCCCAGCTCAGCCGCACAGAGCTGCCTGCCTGCCTGCTGGAGACAAAGCTGCGCCCGCGACCGTCGCCGGGTGGCCAAAGCCCTGACCGATGGCTCTCCTCTCCCAAACTGAGGGGCCAGCAGCAGTGCCGTGCTCACCTCCCGCTGTCCCTGGGGTGTCCTTGTCTGTTTGGTGGCTGGACCAAGTGTCCCACTATCCGCGGTGTTTCCTGCCAGCCCAGTTCACTTTCCCCTGTGGCCACCGCTGGGTATTTCTCTGGGTGGGACTAGGGCTCTGCAGGCTGCCCAGACTGGAGAACTCCCTCCTCCGAAAGCAAGCAGCAATGACATTTTAACTCAGCGACACGGACTGCGGCACAGCGGGCACCGCGCGGCTGCTTCTGCTGCAGCCTGTGCTTGGAGACAGAACAGAGAGAAGCTCCCTCGGGGGATATTTGGCACAATCTTTATTGATCCATAACACTCGAAATGGTTCTATCTGGGAGACAGGAACAACAGCCAGTGCGAGGACAGAGCTTGCAGCCATGGGAGGAACACAGACCCCACCAACTCCACACTACAGACACCCACGGGGATCGGAAAGGAGAGAATCGCGCCCCACGCAGCCACGCTTTCCCCCGCCTGCCGTACCTTCGCAAACGGGATGGCGATTCTGGGAGGTGACGGTGGGGAGGGACGGGGCAGAGGGCTGCAAACTCACACCCAGGCTTTGACTTGAGTGTTCCAGCCCTTGGCACAGCGGCACAGACCTCCCTCCTCGTACCAGCGCCACTTCACCCCCTTGTAGACAGCCCGGCTGTAGGGCTGGAAGCACATGAGGAGACGGAGACGCCTCGCCAGGCTGCAGTAGATGGCCATGGCCACCACGATGAGAGGGGACATGATGACAAAGCCGAGGATGATGAGGGCAGAAGAGCTGTTGTCGTCTAAGATGCTCTTGCAGTAGCGGGCAGCTGAGTGCAGGACCTGCGGGAAGAGCGAGACGGAGTTTGTCACAGACCTGGGTGGACACGGTGACCGAAGGACCCTGGTGCTGTCACAGACAGACACAGCTCTTCCCTCTCTCCGAGCTGAGCTCAGCAACCTTCAGGCTATGCTGTGTGACTGAAAACACATTTTAATCAAGCTTTCAGTTATCCCAGCATCTGTTCTGTCTTCTACGTACACCCTGCACTCGTTCCTACCTCCTGGCACCTCTTTGCACTCAAAATCTGCAGGAAGGGCTGCTCGCCCCGCGATGCTGCAGAGCATCCAGCACACTAACTGGTCCTTGCTGAGCGGCATTTAAAGCCCTCCTTTCATCCTGGCAGCAGGAGACCCGGGTCAAGCCACTCTCGTTCTGCATTAACCAGTGCTACAGCCAACTCCCACGTCCCCCAGGTTCCTTTTTCCATCTTCTTTTGTCAGGGCAAGAAACACAGCCCATCACATTGGGAAAAATAAAATCCGCCTGATGGATCTGCAGTGCAGAAATCAGCCTCTGGCTACTAGGAAGGCATTGAAAAGCCGTAGCCTGGGGACAAAGGGCTGCTCTGGCCAAGCCGTACCGCCGCAATCCCTCTCCATGCCCATTAAAGAAAAATCTGTGTTAAAAGACTCCTTGCAGCTAACAGCAACGTGGTCCCTCTCACTTCTAATGCACTCGGCTGGACTCAAAAACCTTTGCACCTCCTCAAAGCCCCCGATGGGAGAGCACTGAGTGTGCACAGGAGGACTCGGGGGTTTCTAGGTTGGGGGTCAAGCAGAGGGAAGCTGGAAGGGGCAATTCCAGGAGGCAGTTCTCACTTTTTCCCATTTTTCCCACTTTCAAGGACCAGTTTCAGATCATATGAAAAAATTGATTCAAGGGCTTTACAAGCAATCTCCTATTAAACCTGCCCTGGGGGGCAGAGCAGCCATTTCAGCGAGGCAACAGCCCACGCTGAGCTTTCTGCCAGTAATTCGTTAGGTTATTTCTTCTGAAGACTTACCCGTCAATAAAACAAAAGTGATTTTACACACCTGCCCTTCGGTGTGCAAAAATCCTAGATCAGGACCCCTGTGAGCCACTTGTCCCCTCTGCAGCTCCTCCAGAGCCTCCCACCTTACCCTGTTGGGCATCACAGGTTTGCATCCCACAGGAAAACATTTCCAGAAGGTGTCGGAGCCACAGCGGGGATCGCCTGGCCCAGCGGTATGGGGTCTCTCGATGAATTGTGCTTCACCCCGATTTAGCATCCCTTCCGCCTGCCCTGCTGTACCAGACCATCCCCTGACAGATGTCTCTGTGTTCATCAGTTTGCAGGATCAGGAAAAGCTTTTCAGTAACAGCAGCTACGAGTTGTCATAATTTCAGGGCAATAAAAATCAAAGCCAAACTCCTTAGAGCAGCAAATCCATCCGTCCTGAGCAAACAATAACAGCACAGAGCCGCTGCCAGGGAGCGCTGGGACGGGGAGCTGCGGGCTGGCAGCTGAATAAATACAATGCGATGGCTTTACCGGAACGTTCCAGCACGTACCCCCGTCACAGCTGTGTGCCCAGAGTGACAGTTCCCCATCTGGGAAACGGGATTTTCCACCTCAGGGAGGCAGAGAGGGTGTGCGGGAGGGAGACCTGCCCAGCTCTGGCCATGCACAGCTCCGCAGGAGACAGCAGAGCCTGACTGGGTTAAACTGGGCAAACCCTGCCGCATGGCTGGATCCTTTCCTACCCTCCACGTAGGATCTGCTTGCTCAGAGAGAGGTCCCAAGGTGCTGGGGGCTCAGAGAGGATGCGCAGATTTCATTAAGTCTGTTGGCAGCTCTTGGTACCAGAGGTCACAGAAAAGAGAGAAATGTTGTTAAATTATTATTAAAAGGCAAACAGCAGCTCTGTCCAGCCAGGGTGTATTCACCGACCCGTCGCAGCTGCCTGTTGTTTTCACGGGAACACAACTTTATTGCCCAGTCGAGCTCCCGTTTCCCTGGAGCAGGGAGGGGTCAGCATGGATCCAGCTCATTCCCGCCGGCACGCAGACGTGCCCGCAAGCCTGGCATCTCCTGCGAGCCTGTTGTGAAGCGCTGCAGATGGATATCTGATGGCTTGGCACTTCAACAGCTGTACCAAGTGCAGTACCCAGGGATGGGGACCACAGGGTCCCATGGAATATCGGATGTGACAGGCAGAAGCTGTCACACCAAGAGCCTTTCTGTCCTGCCCTGCTGACACAACGGATGGGTGCCAACCGAGTAATTAGTCCAGAAACCATAAAGCCTGCAGTTCTCCCAACAAATGCACATGGCAGCCTCACCGATGGCTGTGTCGAGGCACCAGAGAGACTCTCGTACAGCCAAGAGCCTGCCTGCCAGCATGGACCACCATCAACCTGTTTGTGTCACCCCAGCCTATACACTTACCCCCCTTATGAAAAAAAATGAAAACAAAGCCAAAGCTTGGGGAGTCTAGCCTTGCCTCTACAGCCACCATTCCCCATGGGCCAAAATAAATCCCTGATGGATGGCCCTGCCCTAGAGGTGGCCGTTACCACGGTTTACTTACCCGAGAGTGGCACTGGAAGCCAAAGTAAACCACCACAATGGTAGGGAGCAGCACAATGGTGAAGATAACAAACATCAGGAGCAAATTCATCAAAAAGACCAGGGAATTCATGGTGACCACCAGCAGGGTCCATGCTAAGCAGCACCAGGCACTCCGCGGTTCCCTGGGCAGAAGCTGGTCATCAATGTCATACGGCGGGAGGGTAGGAATCATCCGAGACTTCTCCGAGAGGTTTTCTGCTCCAAAGTCCTCCGTGTCTTGACCAGCCATTCTTCAAGAAGGTTGCTAATCAACCCACGCACTTACCCAGAATGGTTTCTTTGCTTTCGCCAACAGACCTGGGAAGCAATTCACAGAGTCCTTCCTTGCCTCTTCCACACGTGGACAAGAGCACCACGCTGGAGATCCCAGCAGAGCACGGGAGGAAAGCCCTCTCCTGGCCACCAGCTTGCCCAGGACCTGCCCAGCACAGCCTGATTCCTTTCAGACTGTTCTCAAAGCAGTCTCCCAACCTCAGTTTCAAAGTAGACGTGGCTGCTGGAAGTTTGGCAATAGCTATTCTTTCGCTTTTGAATCCATAGTACTCCTGAATTTGTGGTTCTTCCCAGGATTATAATCCCAATAAGACCCAAACTGTTGCTGTGCGAGCTTTGGTAGGCTGCTCGGTTCCAGAGAGTTCCTCGCTTTAGTATCCTCCTCCACCCCTGAGTGCTGCTGCCTGCTAAGAATCTCGGGCTTAGGCACTTCCAGAGCCTTTGTTGACTTCAAACCATCTGTCCATGCTCTCCACCTTGTACCCCAGTAAATATTCCTGCTCAACTCCCCTCCAAACGAAGTGAGCCGGGAAGACGATGAGGAGCAGCTCTTCCTCCGCTCTCTGCCTTGCTGGAGTTCTTGCCCACCCCTTGCAGAGCTGGGAGCAAAGACCAGTGTGTGGTTTCCCTGCTCTCGGCTGCCCGCAGTCGCAGACACTCAAACACAAGCAGCGTCGTCCTCCGAGCCGGCTCTCAGAGCTTTCCAGCGCTGCTCTGTTTACAGGGTAGTTCTGAAGCTGCTCTCTGTGCTGGCCACTCCTTTACATCTGCCTCGCTGCCAGAGGGATTTAGCTCACAGCACCCAGCAGCCACACTCCAGCCATTCCCAGGTCAAGATGTTCCCTTTGCAATTATCATCATTCTGCCTCTGATTAATTTTCTGCAATTTCTCTTTAGATTAAAAAAACACAGAGAAACTGATGATAATCACGCTATAGCTTGGAAATCGTCTGTTCTCTGCGCTGTTTGCAGAACATATTTTTATTCTTGTAGCGAAGGCACAGCAGCTATCAATTATTTCATCTGATTGCCTTCTAATTGAAATTGAATACAATTGAACAGACTGGCCTCTTGCTGCTGGAAGTGCCTTCTCACCCTGGGCTAGAAGCGTTACACACACTTGTAGAAAGCAAGCAGCGAGAGAAATAATTTTGCCCCAGTCTGTAATGACAGCACCATCGTGTGGTTCATTCATAAATTTTAATTTCACATCCCACCACCTCTCACATGCAGAAGGATACTGCAGGACATGCTACCCAGCCTGGAATTCTTCCCTTGGTTGAAAATAAACATGGAAAAATGTCACACTGCTTCGGCATGGCGAGTTTGGGCACCGCCAGCACAACACTGCAGAGACGGGCATGAACGGTGATGGCAGGCGAGGTCCAGCATCCACCCAACTTCATAAACCGAACCTGGCAGGTTCTGTAACAGTGTTTGAGACTGCGGGGACAGGTCCCTGATGATCAGTGTCTGCAGTTCAACAGGAATGTCACAGCGACCGTTCTTTGCCTACGGTCCTGGTTGCACTGCGGAAGCTCTCAGCAGCTGACCCCCAAGTCACTGATGGACTGAATCTGGGGGTCACAGCGCTGGTGGAGAGGGGAAGAACAATCACCCTGGGGGTGCTGGCTGATGAAAAGCTCATTTTGCAGCCCCAAAGTGATCTACATCACAAGAAGGGCGACCAGTGATCGAGGGAGGTGATCCTGCCACGCACAGTGGAGATAGTTCCCTTTATGACGTATCTGTGCAGAGAGGGGTGTCTGTCCCAAAGCACACCAAGCTTTCAGATTAATGGTTATTTATATACATATTAAATATTAGAAACATATTAAGTATCTTCAACATATAATATTGTGTCTATAGATGTACACAAGATAATTATGTTTATACACATATTAAATGTTAATTAAACATTAACATATTTAATTTCCTAATCCATATGCGTTATTATTCTATTCATTGGTCAAAATCTCCTCGCTGAGTATGTCAATTAGCACACACGCTTAATTATTCTTTTTTTCGAGTCAGTGCTATAACTGGAGGAGGTGGTCCATGAGCCAGTGGTCACCCTCCCCTTGCCAGAACCACCTTTTCCCTGCTTTCTTTCTTCTTTTGACAACTCCCAGCGGTTCTTTATGGGTTGCGGACCAAATTTAATCATTTTGAACTCTCACCTTTTCCAGGCACATCCAAAAATCATCCCAAAACACACTATTTACATGTTTGAACACCTTGCCTTTGCATTGCCCTTAAATCCAGCAGAGTTAATCCCTAACCCCCCCCGGGGCCGGCGGAAGGGCGGGGATCCCGGCCGGACCCCCCCCATCCCCGGTGCCCGCCCCGGAAGGCTCCGCGCAGCGATGGTGGTGCTGAGCGCGGCGCGGTGGGTGCGCAGCCGCCTGACCGACCGCTTCTGGAGGGTGCAGGAGGTGCTCAAGTATGCACGGGTGAGTCTGGGGCTGCGTGTCCCCCTCCCCGGCCCCCCGGGGTCGCCTCCGGGGCTGGGTCGGGGTCCGCAAGCCCCTGGTAGGGGGGAAATCGGGCAGCGGGGGGGTTGTGCCAAAAAAAAGTTGGGGTTCGGTGAGGCAGAGTCACGTCCATGTGCATTTTCTGGGTAAATTTGCCCGTATTTGGTTAAAGCTGGAGGGTTGTGTCTGTGCCGTGTGTGTGCGGGGATGGGGGATGCAGTGAGTCCGTCCGGCTGCTGTTGGTTGTGGGGTTTTAGTTTATTTTTTATTCTCGTTTAACTTTGCTCTTCAAGTGGATTTTGGAAGGTGAAGGAGGCTGCTGGAGTGCTGGGGCTTTGGGCAACCTGGGCTAGTGGGAGGTGTCCCTGCCCATGGCAGGGGGTTGGAACTGGATGGTCTCCAAGGTCCCCTCCAACAAAAACATTCCGGGATTCCAGGATCCTGGGACCCACTGTGTGATTTCAGCTGAAGAAGTTGGAAGGACCTTTTTCAAGGGCAGGCTGTTAGCACCCTGTACGTCTCGCTGTAGTGTTGAGATGGAAAATGTTGAAGGAAGCGACAGTACCGTGGTCTCGTAATGCCTGAGCTGCCCACACCACCAGGAGTGATTTCTCTCTGGCTGCACCAGTGGCTGCTTCTTCCTGCTTCATGTTAGATGGATGCCAGTGCTAACTCCGTAAACTTTCATTTTGGGCAACGGCAATGTTTGTGAGGCTCCTGTCCCATCCCGGTATTCGTACTGACAAAACTGAGAGGGTAGCTCTGGAATGAGAATAAATTCATGAGTTTAGGAGCTGGCTGGAGGCACTGAAGATGATTTTGTGATTGTCTTACCACTGGAACCGCAGCCTAAAATGATGTTTGGTTTCAGCTCCCTCCTGCTGAAATTTTTCAGCCTGCTCTAACTTTTCAGCTCCAGGTTTCCCATGCGATAAACCAAGGAAAGGATGTTTGCATTATCTGCCAAGTGAAGGCTTGGCTGGTGTTTGTGAAGTATTCTGGGATCCTCGTTATGAAGAGCTGTGAATTGCAGATGAGCATGTATTAGTGAGGGTTTAACAGCCTTAAAGATAACCCAGCAAGAACATCTGGTTTTCATTTCAGCATTTTCGTGGAAGGAAGAACCGCTGCTATAAGCTGGCTGTACGAAGTGTTCGGAGAGCTTTCGTGAAGTCTACAAAGGCCAGAAGAGAGAAGAAGAAGTTCCTGAGAGCGGTAAAGGGCAAAATGTTAGATATAAACGTTAAAACGGGAGAAGAGCAGAGCTGAAATACCCATTTTCCTTACTGGAGGCGTTTCTCCAAATGTTTACCAGTGAGTGAAAATGATAAGTCAGCACAGTGCCTCTGTGGTCTGCGACAGCTCCCATTGTGACATTCATACAGGTGTACATCACCCTGTAGGTCTGAGGATGTTATATTTACCAAGTGTGAGCAGATCAGCATGACAAAAGGTTTACTTTTAAAGGGTTTGATAATCTAAGACGTTAATTTTTACACTTTTAGCTCTGGATCACGAGGATTGGAGCAGCTTCTTTGGAACATGGTTTGAAATACCCAGCTTTCATAAGCAACCTGGTTAAGGTAAGGAGGGTGTTTGAGGAATAATTTGAAACAACAAATTGGAGAAAATGTCTGATAGAAGTCTTCCGAAGTGCCAGGCAAATGTAATTTGTTAGAACTCTGGAATCTCTCAAGCAGATGTAGTCTGACAAAACGTATCAAAGGGTTGCTGGTTACCGGGTAGGAATGCAGCTGCAAGGAATTGAAGCTGCAGCCTCCCCTTGCCAACGGGGGCTTCCAGACTAGAGCTTGAGCAGGCAACAGCGGCGTAGGGCGTGGTGGAGGGGTTGGAAAGCTCCTTCTGTCAGACTGAACTTGTGCCAACACTGTCCTGCTTCCTAGTTCCGCTGATGAAAGGGCTTCTGCTGATGAAAGGAGTTTTGTTCACTTCAGGAACAAAGTTCTGCCCTAAACCTGTTTCTCTTCCTTACATGCATAATCCCCTTTTATCCTGGGGAACGCTGTTGCTCTGCACCGTGTTCTGTCGCCAGAACTTTTACTGCACATCTTATGAACGAGACTTGTAAAATGCTTTTACGCTTGTTCCTACTGTGGGCATTAAGTGACAGCTGCCTTTCCTTTTACTTCAAGAAATTTAAACCAACAAAGCTTGGATTAGCAAAAGAAATCTCTACTCTTTTTGCTGCTAGCTTTGTGTTTCAGCGAGCACGGACAGTGCAGAGAGTTGGTGCCAATGTTCTGCTGGGGAATTGGGTTTGATTTGTTGATACTGGAATTGTAAAATTAAAACTTGTCTCTCTTGGCTGTGATCATAAGAAGAAGGTAGTGTTTCTGCTTCTTGAAGTGGAACTACATGTAAATTTACAGCCTATTTCAAAACATTTGATCTGTGTTTTAAATAAATAGATAACTTACTAGGTTTTCTGAGGTGCTTAGATAACTTTCTAGGTTTTCTGACATGTTTCCTGTAAGGTAATATTTCTGAAATTTGTACGTATGTTTCTTTTTTTCTTTTTTTTTCCCCTCAAGATGCCTGTCCCTTTGATTATTGTCTCAGAGCAGTGTATTTTTATAAGGTTCTCTGTTAAAAGATCCAAAAGAAGCAAATTGTTTTATAGAATACCTCCCTCTTACAGTGTGCAGGTAACTGCAATATCTAGCGTTGTTAAGGGTATTTGATTGTGCAATCTTTCTTTCTCTACTCCAGGACACATTTTAAGATACCGTGCAGCTTCTAGCACAACGAGTAAACTTGAATATTCTAAGAACTGAAACAAATGTCACGGATTAACCTGTAACATACGGCGTTCCGTGAAACTAGATTTTTTAAGTTCTTGATTTCTACTAGAAACACTTGGAGAAAGTCAGGAAACAAGTTATTGAGACATCCACGGCCGAATAGTTGTGTCTGGCAGCTCTCTAATCGTTCCAAAATTGTTCGGTGTAGAAAAAGGGTCATTTGCCTTCAGACCTCAGGTAATCATAAAGCGTTGCGGTGTTACAGTACTTAACCAACAACTTTTGTTGCATTTAGTCGCAGGTGGAGCTGAACAGGAAGATGCTTGCCGATTTGGCTATTTATGAGCCAAAGACCTTCAAGTCCCTCGCTGCCTTAGCCCAGAGGAGGAGACAAGAAGGTTTCCTCGCTGCCCTGGGAGACGGGAAAGAGCCAGAAGGGATATTTTCACGTATCGTACACCACTACTGATGTTAAATGAGTCTAAAGATACCGTGTTGTAAACAGGAACTCACATTGCAACATAAATTTGCTTGCTGACGGCTGCTGAGATCAAAACCCTCTGCGGACGGTTCCAGAAGGACAGGGGGGGGCCTGGGGGCCGAGCTCGCGCCTCGGCGGCTTTTCCCCCCGATTGCTGGAACCGAAATGCGCTGAATTAGAAACCACAGGGCGAAGATAGCGATGGCGAGTCAGGCCTGGGGAAGTTCCGCTGTCAATGATGTGTGTAGCGTGCGGGTGCTTTCTGTTCTCTAATAAAGGGAGTTTTTTGGTAACTGTTACTGGAAAAAAACATTTGAGTGGTAACTTCTGGTGCCGCTTGGGAGAAAAAACCCTGCCCAGGGGGATCTCAGCACCCACAGCACGGATCCCGGGAGCAGCCCGGCCTCGGGAAAGGCCTGGGAGCGGTGTGGGGCGGGGGGAGGCCCGGGCCGGGCCCAGGTCAGGCCGCCGCAGCGCTGCTGAGGAGGGTGGTGCGCGCCGGAAGTCCCGCCCCTCTCCGCCTTGTTCAAATTCCCAAACCGTTGCGTCACGCCGCTGTGTTCAGTCCGGAGCTAGCGTCAGACGTCGCGACGCCTGAGCCAATCGGTGACCGCCGGTTCGCCGCGCTCCACCAATAGGCTGCGACCGGAGGTGGGGGGGCAGGAGGAGTGCGGGCGCCGCTGGGGGGGAAGGAGAGCGGAGCCAGGCGGCGGCACCACAAAATGGCGGCGGGGTCGGGCAGCGCGGCGGCCGTGGGGGCGGTGGGAGGCAGCGGCCCGGCGGGGCCTCAGGCTGCCGGCGCTACGATGGGATCCGCCTCGGCGGGGAGCGGCGCGCCGGTGCCGGGCCCTGGGGCGGTGCTGATCGGGGACCGGCTGTACTCGGGGGTGCTGATCACGCTGGAGAACTGCCTGCTGCCCGAGCACACGCTGCGCTTCACCCCCTCCATGAGCAGCGGCCTCGACCCCGACACCGAGACCGAGCTGCGCGTCACCGGCTGCGAACTCATCCAGGCCGCCGGCATCCTGCTGCGTCTCCCGCAGGTGAGGCTGGGCCGCGGCCCGGGCCGGGAGGCCTCTGGCCGGCCGGTGTGGGGAGGCCTCTCGCCGGCGACCGGGGAAGGAGGCCGCGGCGGGCGGGTGTGAGGCCGGGTGGCTGAGGCCGGGCTCCCTGGCAGCGGAGAGCTTTGTTCGCTAGGCCTCGGCCTGCTGGCGCGGCCCCCGGCGGAGGCGCCGCTCGGTCGCTAGGCCGCGGTTCCGGAGGCGGGGGGCCGGGGGCTGCTCCCTGGGGAGCCCAGAGCCCGGGGACTTCCCTCAGGGCCTGCGGCCTTCCCCCCCGCTGGGAGCAGGCGGAGGATGATGTAACCGCCTTCCTGCGCCGCCCCCGCCGCCTCCTGCGCAGGACAGGGGCTCCCACAGTGGGTTTTAATGTTTTTTAAACGGGGATTTGCGGAAAGAAGGAGTTGATAGATTCCTTTGAATGGTAGTGACCTCAGAAAAGTTTCGTTTCCTGGCAAACGCCAGTCACAGCGGGCTGTTTGCTCTCTGAGCGTAAAACTTTGCGGGTACTCGTGAGGCTCTGCTGCTCAGGTTGGGTTCTGAGGAGATGGAAATCACAACATCCTTAGATTCCCTCCCCCTTCCATGCTGAAAAAGTGGAGTTTTTCTAGCGCACTGTCATAATTTTCAGTTTTATTGGATTCTGGTGTTTGAGTTGTTCAGGTTGGTTGGTTTTGTTTAGTTTAATTTAATTTGGAGCATGTTTTCGTACATCATAAATTAAATTTGTGATTTAACCTATGCGTTTGACTTACAGACAGTGTTTGTGATGTTGTTAACATTTTGTCCAACTTAATTGGTTACTGAGGCAAGGGTGCCAGTTTTCTTTAGATGCCACTGAACTTCCTCCCATTGTTAAATATAGCTTAACTACTCTTCTGGGTCTTAAATCTGTTGAAATCTTTCTAGGTAAGTTATTTTTGGAGCTGGTAGTTGTTTGTTAATACCTGTTGTGGTTACTTCCTTTTTAGGTGGCGATGGCTACAGGACAAGTGCTATTTCAGCGGTTTTTTTATACCAAGTCTTTTGTGAAGCATTCCATGGAGGTAAGAAAGTATTTTATAATGTGCATGGCTACAAATGTTATTTAATTTTCGATTTGTTTTGGCAAGTTATTAATTTATGTGATCAGAGTGTTGGTAACTGTCCGGTAGATTTTACTTATCAACGTGATTTTATTGATTTTGTCAAATTTTGGTATTTCCTTGCTTTACTGCCATTTTCTCTTGTTATCCCTCCTTAAGCTGCTGGAGGCGATCGGTTCGTGTTTTGAGCAAAACATCAGTCTCTTGCAATACTTGTATTTCAGCATGTGTCAATGGCCTGTGTCCATCTGGCATCCAAAATTGAAGAGGCACCAAGACGCATAAGGGATGTAATTAACGTGTTCCATCGGCTTAGGCATCTACGGGAAAAAAAGTAAGCTTCGATTTTGAAATAATCTGAAGTATTTCTCTTGTGTTTTGATTATTAAACTTCGTGAGCCGATGATAGTGTCGTTCCCCGTTTCATAAATCGGGGAACATCTTGAAGAGATCTCATGAAAGATAAAAGTGAGTTGACCCATTTTATTGAGTAAATATTTTTGGTGTTATAAATAGTGGTGTCTTTTATTTTTACATGAACACAGTTTAACCTGCATGTGAGTACTCTTTGAGATTATGTTCAGAATTTGAAATTGTTTTGCAGAAAACCTGTGCCTCTAATACTGGATCAAGAATACGTGAACTTGAAGAATCAAATTATTAAGGCTGAAAGAAGAGTGTTAAAGGAATTGGGATTTTGCGTTCATGTAAAGCACCCTCATAAGGTTTGTACTCTATAAGTTAACTTTATCATCATCAGAGTTTCACGTCCTGTAAATGCTTTGAGTAGACTGCTTAACTGCCTGGAAGCTGTGTGGTTTGTACACGATAACACCAGTTAATTCGATAAAGCTAGTTTATGATCCCGATGTCTTCTTTCTCATTTAAGAGATTCTTACTAGTTGGTCTTGATCACTGCTGAGTGGCGACTGGAGGTGGATGCAGATGCTCAGTATTCCTTGAAGTTGAATTATATAAGTAGGTGGTTTTGGTGTTAGCAAACATCAGCTAAACATAGATTCTTAAGCAGAAAGGAATTTGGAGACCTAGGGTTGTGATATCCTCTTATCAGAAGCACCGTGTGTCATGATCAGTGCTTGTGGAAGCACGCTGAGGTTATTCAACCTGTTTGAGCTAGTTACCAGTGTTTCTTGTGTTCTGAAAAGTACACGCGGGCGTGAAGGGCTTGACTAGAAATGAGACAGTTCTTAATATTTAAGTATCTCATGTCAACCTAGGACGATGCTTGGAGGATGTAACTACTGCAAATGTCTAAGCTGGTGCTTTACTACCATTGGCATTATGCCTTAAGTAGCTAAGTGTGGTAAAAGAACCTCCTGCTTCTGTGCCAGCAGAACTTGGGATTTTACTCTTTCTTTCTCTAAAAACTACTGATGTCTTTAAAGTCTTTTTAAGCCTACTTGACTTTCAGAATTCCCTCATGTTATCAGTATCCCAGAGGACAATTGTTAATTGATATGAATTTTTGCTATTAGTCTTTTTATCTGCATCCTTGTTTTCCTTTCATACCTAAGGGAAAAAAACTAGAACTGAATAAACGAGCGACACACATTAGATCTGTTTTTTGCAAATCCTGTAACACTTCTGTTACTGCCTATTGCAGCTAGCAATATTTTCTCCCAAGTTACAGCTAAAAAGGAATCGGGAATTGTATAGGAGAACATGCCTAGCTTGAAAACAGGTGAAGACACGACATCTAGATGAATAGGATGATGACTGAGCTCAGAAGATGGAGAGCTAGGAAGGTCAGAGGTGGTTGAGTGACAATTCATGCAGACTTTTGCATTGGAGAGCAGAAGCTGTGTGGATAAACCCTGGGGATGTTGCAAACACTCGTGGAGTGTTTTAGACCTTGAAAGAGAGTAACAGATGCCTCGTGGATGTCCCTCTGAAATAAACAGGTGGCTCTCAAGATTCTTGTTAATAACTCGATAACCCATATCTTCCAGATAATCGTTATGTACCTTCAGGTATTAGAATGTGAACGTAACCAACACCTGGTCCAGACTTCATGGTAAGTTGATTTTCTTTGTTTTAAGAGACCAGCAGGGGCAGTAGCAGAAATATGTCACTTGAGGCACTCTGGGCAGCATTGCTCAGAAATGATTGTGGGCCACACCAGACAGCTCCCGTGGTTCTTGGTGTGCTCTTAAGTTAGAGGCACTGTTTTAATGGTAAGGTAGTTTTCCACCCTGACTTCTCACTTCCCTCCTCTCTGCTTTCATGTTTCAGCTAAAGGGAAAATGTTGAGTGGGTTGGAGGGTTTTCTTGGGTTTTTGCTCTTCAGAGAAAACTAAGTGTAGTTAAAGTCTGTTACCAGTGCTGGGAAATGGCCTCTCCCAGGGCTGGAGATTGATTAAAGGTGTATCAAAAACTCAGCACAGATAAATTTCTTTTATCTATATGGATAATGCAAGATGTCAGCTTCTAAGACAGGATAAACTCAATGTTTTCACATTTGCCAGGAAATGTCCTTTGCCTTGTTGCGCTCATTACAGCAAAGATTTGCTTGGGGTTGGGAAGCTTATGTAAAATCCCCGGTCTTAAACTTAACGAATAGCTAATGCTTTTAAACAAGAATGTATTTTAACAATACAGTGGTTGAAAAACCTTTAGTGAATCCAAAGATCATATTTCTGCTGACTGAACTGTCTGGTACTGTGACCTGTGTGTAGAGAACCAGTTTTGACTTTTCTTTTCTGTACTCTTTTAATCAAAGGGTAGCCTCTGAGGGTAAGTGACTAAGACTTCTCCTCTGCTGCCCAAGCGCTATGGTGCAGGGATAGCTGCCGTCTTCAGTCAAACCAAAGCAGGCTCTCCAAAGAGAAGGCTGACTCTAGACAGGTGGTATATCCGTGATAGTATAGTAACTGGCCAACTGCTTCTTGTGCTTCTACTGTTTGACTTTTATTTTTATTGTGCATTTTGACTGTTGTATATTTTATAACCTGATTGTGCCGAAAGGTTTTTAATGTTATAGTTAACTGTTAAAATGATGTATTATTAAATGATAAAGCAAATTAAGGTGGGATTTAAGTCTTAAAGGGATGAATTAACACAATAAAAACCGAAATCTAGTTTCCATTTGATATCTAGTTAGAACATTTGAGTAGAAGAGCGAAGCCTGGAGTCAAGTGTAATACTTAGGACTTAGAGAAACTTTCCACTACCAGATTTCTCAGTACCATTGCATGAAGTACTTGAATGTGACTTATGGATTACTTCTTACCAGTTTTCTACTTGTTACGAAAGGAGAGGTAGGTGAGGAGGAGGGGTGAAATAACCCCAGTGGGGAACGGTTCAGATGTTACAATAACATATTTGTTGCTTGTTGCTTCCAGTACCTGAGAAGCGGTGGATATCCAGTATAATTGTTTTTTGAAATGTGTGTTTTTACAACATAACCTTTTTCTTAAGCTATTGTGACAAGGATTCATTTCCTCATGTGTCTGATCTGAGCCCACAGGGGAAATAGCAGAAGCCAGCCCTGGAAGCAGGCGTGTTTTCAATTTGGCAGATTACAAAAAGGCTGTATGACTTCCAGATGTTTGAAGTACCACTTTTCTTTATCGCTTCTTTTGCCAAAAGGTTTGTTCTTTTATTGTAGTTGGACAAGAAAAGTAGGTTTTGAAGTACCTTTCCCCAGAAAGATGAGCTGATGTTTAGCATTGGTTTTCTGGGGCAGCAGTTACTCTTTGTATCAAAAATAATGTAAGACAACTGGGGCAGGTGGGAGTTTGATACTCTTGGGGTTCAAGTTCCTTTTGTCTCTCTTGTGTAAACTGGATACAAGCCTTTGGCCTGTGGTCTCTGGTTTGGATGCCTTGGGGGTTAGTGAATCCTTGTATACTGGGTACCCACATGGTTAATCACTACTTTCAGAAAGTGTATTATTGAGGACTGTCTATTGTGTCTGTTTTTAGCTTCTCTCCATCTGATACTTTGCTTGATGTATATGTTCTAAAATCTAGATCTTTTTAAGCACATCAACTGACAGATTCAGAGGAAGTTACTTTATGTATTTAATATTTAGAAAAAAATAATGCTAAAGTGTACTGACTGGAATATATGCAATATTTTACAGTTTTCTCATTCTGTGAATATTCATTTTAAGCAACCTTACTGAAATGGGACAATTTGGAAACCGTATTTCATGTGCCAAAGAGGAGATCTACCTGAATACGGAGTATTCTCCTGCACTGATGTTCCCAAACACCCTGATTTCTTCTATGGCTGCTTTTTGCATCAAAAGGAATTCTGTTGTGGATGGAAAATAATGCTTCCGAAGGAAAAAGGACCCCTTAAATCTCTAGCAGGAGTTGACGCGTGCTGAAGTGGACTGGATTTTCATGGGAGAACTCCTACAGGAGCGGCAGCTTTCAGTAAACCATCGGGGTTCAGCTCTATTGCAGAGAAACATATGAACCTAAAAATCTATAACTGAGTACTTCAGTTTATATTGTATGTTGTCTTCATGAAAATAACTTCTCTGTTGCATGAGAGCAGGCCAGTAGAGCTCTAGAAGGAAAAGTGAGGTTAAAATTGGTTCTCTTTTCACAACTGAATTTTCAGCAGTCAGTCAGACTTAATTTCTGTGACACATCCCTCCCCTTGAGGGATTTTTTTTTCTTTTTGTAAAATGATTAAACTTTTCTTTAGATTTACAGGAGTATAACGTTGAAGTCTAGTAACTGTACACAGACAGAAATAGTCCTTGTAGAAGTAAAAACAAAAACCCAAAAAACACCCAACAGCTTTGCAGTGCAATGCAACTTTTCTGATATCCTGTCTTTCAGGAATTACATGAATGATAGCCTGAGAACAGATGTCTTTGTAAGATTCCAGCCAGAAAGCATTGCCTGTGCTTGTATTTACCTCGCAGCTAGGACGCTGGAGGTGAGCATACAGTTCCAGTGATTTCAGGTTTGTTAGGTCTTGTAATAGAAGCAGAAAACTGAGCATGTCTCCCCCTCCTTTTCAGATTCCACTTCCTAATCGTCCTCACTGGTTTTTACTCTTTGGAGCAACCGAAGAAGAAATTCAAGAAATTTGCATAAAAATTTTGCAACTCTATACTCGGAAGAAGGTTTGTTGCTTTTTCACTTTGTGAACCTCCATTAAAGCTGCAGCTTAGAACATGAGTTGGAAAATCTTCTCGCATTTGAAACTAGCTGCCAGCCTGGGGCACTGAGTGGAACAGGATAGTGGTCATAGTGTCTGGGTGTCTCTAGATCTAATTTTTTTTTTCCCTCCCCCTTGCCCCATAAGTGAGGAAGCAGAAAGTCTATTTTTTTAAATTGTCGTAAGGGGAACTCCTGTGTTCACAGGTCGATTTGTCTGATCTGGAAAGTAGAGTAGAAAAGAAGAAATTAGCCATCGAAGAGGCGAAAGCACAAGCTAAAGGTCTGGTACCTGAGGGAGCGCCAAGTTTGGACAACACATCAGGATTTTCCCCTATTCCAAAAAATGGTAAGTAGTGGATAACTTGTGTTTGGTAACTCCCATTTTAAATCATGTTTACCCTTTTGGGATGCACATACAGTGTGGTTGGCTGGTTTGTTTGTTTTTTAAGCTGGCTTGTAGCAACTATTCAAATGGCAGAGTTTGAATAGCATTGTAACTTTGTAATTTCTTGAAACAGATAAAGGCTAAAACCAAATTAGTCTAAAATTAAGGCTAGTTTGAACTTATATAGTACAGGGACTTGTTTTGATGTGGTTTTGGCAGTAAATTTGAACAAATACTTGCAATGGGCATGTTAATGCTAAAGCATATTAAAGCTTGGGTATGATTAGGAACTCTGGCAGCAGGAGCATTTTTGGGTGGCGGGTGGGGAATATTTTCCTGCATACTTGGTGTGAAGTTTCCAGTCTGGTGCCTGTCTTGCCGAGAAGGTAACTATCATCTTGCTCCTCCGTTTGCCTTTGAAAGGTACTGAATAACTGGCAAGAAAAGGAAGTTGCTGTTCTGCCTTCTTGAAGTGGCTTTGGAAGCAGTGTGGTGTTATTGCAGTTAATTAACTCCCTGGTGTTACTTCAGTATTTTGGCAGAAATGTTTCAGATTAACTTCTGCCTTCTGTGAACTTCACCTGATCTGCTGCTGGGTGGTTGTGTGCGCATCCGTGTGTGCACATAGACAGGAGCTACCCAGACGGTGATTGCAGAGATGATGGAACAGGGCGAGGGGAGCTTCAGTCTGTCTTGCATACTTTCAAAATAAAGTAACAAAGGGTTGTTTTTCTAGAGTCTCCAAAAGAGGTTAAAGGAAATAAGCCTTCACCACTACCTGTTCAGGCAATGAAGAATGCTAAGAGGAAAACAGAAGGAGCAAAAAGAACGAGTTCAAATAGCCCAGTAAACGGGTAAGGCTTTTGTAACAAAGCAGCTTCTTTCTTCCCATTACTACTTTAAGCAGAATAACTTTTTATTAACTGTTTATAACTGTTTGTTGTCTCTTGCAGCGTTCAGAAAGGAAGAGAAAGCCGAAGTCGAAGTGGAAGTAGAGATCAGAGTTATTCAAGATCTCAGTCCAGATCTGCATCCCCGAAGCACAGGTATGTGCTATTGTAAAAGAATGGTGTGCTGCGAGAAGCTCCCAGACTAAAACTTCGCAGAGCGAGCTTTGGGAGTTTTTCAGCAAGAAATAACAATCATGTGCTTTCTCTCCTTTTTCCCTAGGAAAAGTGAAAGTTATTCCACATCAAGCGGTTCCAAATCCCACAGCCGTTCCAGGAGCCGCAGTGACTCTCCTCCAAGACAGTTCAACCACAGTTCTAGCTACAAAGGTTCCAAAGTGAGAAGTTACAAGAAATCAAAAGACTACAAATACTCGACACACAAACCACGGAAATCACGTAGCAGGAGTTCCTCGCGTTCCAGGAGCCGATCCCGGGAGCGCTCTGACCATTCAGGGAAGTACAAGAAGAAGAGTCACTACTATAGAAATCACAGGCACGAGCGTTCCCGCTCCTACGAGCGAGCGAGTCACCGCTATGACCGAGAGCATCCTGGCCACAGCAGGCATAGGCGATGAATAAAAAAAAAAAAATTTCTTTCCTTTGGAAATTAAGCAGTGGAGCTCTTCCTCATTTGATCTTTGCAGCATAGGGCTAACCTGGCGTGTGAACTGCCTAGCTTGAGTAACGTCCATTCTCTTGGCAATTCCATACTTAATATTCTGAATCCAAAGGAAAGATACTAATGAGACAGGATGATGTGAAAGACTTAAATCTGATAAGTGTCTCGGTGACTGTTCTGCTGGAGTGTCACCTTGTAACACTGCAGAGCTCGTCTCTGGATGCTCCTGCACCCGCTCTTCAGTAATTCACATACCGTGGTCCCGTGGAGTGTCCCTTGGGCCTTCGGGTCTGTGAGCAGGACCCCCGTTGCTCGGTAGCTGGAGTGAGCGGTCCTTCGCTGCGGAACTGGAAGGCTCGAGAGAGTTCGTAAAACCATTGGAGTGGGTTGGTGCTAACAAAGCTGTCTTTTCATACTGACTCAATTATGTTGTACAAATGTAAGGTGACTTTTTTTTAGAGCTGTTGCCTATATTAGGTTATCTATGTGTATATATATTTTGCAGTGTTACAGTACAGTATGGGAGTACGGCCTTCCTAGCCTTTACACTTTCTCCACGATGTAAATAAGCATTTGTTTAATACAGGTGGAAGATATATACAGAAAATTCAAAACTTGAATTCTATCAAAAGGCTTGTGTAGAAAATTCTGATAAATGTGAAAGTATTTAGCTCTGTGTATTGAGAGTAGTATATTTTTATCTGTGCAATGCTGTGTGCAGGCCACCAGCTCGTCAGGCGTTTCCTATATATTCATTCGAAGTGGTTGGAAATTCTTTACTCAGGACCTTTGACACTCTGAAGAATCCGTAATTTGTCAATCTGCATGCTTGTTGAAGAACAGAGCATTTAAAAAAAAAAAATAGCAACCCCCCCACAGCCCAGTAGTATCAGTTCTAGTGGTATATCTGAGCTGTTACTCTCGTGCTCCCTAATTTCATTAAAGTATTTGATTTTCTATTCAATTTACTTGATAGTAGTTTCTTACGAGCTATACCACTGTGCCTACTCATAAGGAAAGAAATTTGGTCCTGGATGAAGAGATTGTCCAATTGTAGTAGATTTAAGACCAGCCTCAGTTGTTACACCCTGAGTATGGGTGTAGATGTCACGCTGGCTCATCCCAGAGGAGAAAACTGGTGAAATCGCTGCTGCTGGAAGTGGATCTGACCAGAACCACTGCCTCTGCCCGCTCCAGGGGACACAAGCTGCACGAGGGTTTTTGTGGTCAGTCTTGCAGGTGACTCTTCAACACTTCCTTTCACTCCAAGCCCATCTCCTGGCAATTCTCTTAGTTTCTAATTTGAAGGCAAGGCAGTGGAGGGGAGTTGCAGTCAGCCTGCCTTTAGCAGACCTCTAGTTCCCAGTTTCCCGAGGAGGGGGTTGTGTAGGATTATCCTGTGTAATCGCCAGCAGATGTTAGGTCCTGGTCACCTCGCAGGAGCAGGGGTTGCTCTGTAGTTCTTTACCGTAGCTCCGGTTGCATCTCTGCTGAGAAACGAGAACAAATGAGACAGGCAGCCGGCAGGAAAGCTCCTGGGAGCTTCAGCGGAGCGCGGCTGTGGAATGTCAGTTGCTCTGTTCCTGAATCAACGAACTATCTGCCTTAACTTGATCTTTGCACACAGACTCATTATTTCATACTTGGTATGCTGAATAATGGAGCAGAAATCAAAGTATTAAAGTAGCTCAGACAGAATGGGATGCAAAAAGTAACTTTGATCTGTTCAAACATGAACAACCTGAAGTTAGTGTTCTGTAGCAAGCTCCCATTTCACATCCTCCTCCTTCTTACCACCTGGACAGCAGGTCAACCTCCGATCTCTGCTAATTGCAGTTCTAAAAGATCGTCAGTGTTTAATGACTTGATTCTTCTCTGGATGCTTCCAGAATTGCCTCTTGGCCGTTTCCTGAGGTAAGGAGCAGCTGGGGAGGCAGGTTTCACAGCTGCAGCCGCCTCCGGAAGGACTCCAGGAGGCATTACCTGGGGTAAGTCTCGATTCTGCTCGCTGCAGACACGTGGACAAGGACAAAGGTAAGACCCAGGCTATGGACACTTT
>VZTO01021111.1:9533-54912 GCA_013400615.1 Syrrhaptes paradoxus
TGGCTCTGCGCTGGACTCTTTCCAGCAGTTCCCTGCCCCTCTTGAACTGAGGGGCCCAGAACTGGACACAATATTCCAGATGCGGTCTCACCAGGGCAGAGTAGAGGGGGAGGAGAACCTCTCTTGACCTACTGACCACACCCCTTCTGATACACAAATTAATCCCAAGGACCACCTCATAATTCCTCTGCTCATACCCATGGAGCAAAGTGCTATCCTTCACAGAAAGTCATAATCTGTCTCTTAAGTGGTTTTGCCCTAATGTCAAATAGGGTGCAATAGCTAGAATTCTTTAGTAATTTTGCCGTCGTTCAACTTCTGCAAAACTCAACGTCAGCTCCCAAGAAAGATGCCCTCATGTTCCTCTTCTGCTTCAGGTGTCCCCTACATTCAATGTACAGCCTTTCAAGCACTAACAGAACATACAAAAAATAACTCCTTTCTCTCTGCTTTCTGGGTTGTGGTTACAGATCCCTCCTACACCATGTGCAATAGGCAGCATAGTGTTGGAAAGGAAAGATAAAGAGTACTTAAGAGATGGAAAGAGCCGGTTAACTACAGGTCACAAGCCCATCCAGATGTACTTGAACAGAAAATGGCTGTAAACAGATTTTTCTGAAATCTTCTAACTAATAACTAATGGCATCTCTACGGTAAGAAGGTCAGTTAATTGCAGTATCCTAAGCTGTATAAATAAATTCTCCTCTGTCTCAACAGTCCTTTGCCTGTGCTGATGAAAAATGCACATGTACATTAATTTCCATTTTGGAAGGAAGGATGCATAGTTCTTCCCCATATATTTGTCCACATTTTTTTCAGACATATTTAAAAGCCACAAGCCACAAGTACTCAGTAAGTGTGAAGCATTCGCCAGCTTTCAGAGTTTGGTATGCCGCTGGTCAGCAACTCTAGCTGAAAGGTGGCACTTTGGTAGCAACTAAAGCAGTGGTATGTTTGGACACTGAGACAATTTTGAATTGTAGCCCTGATTTGGAGGGAGCCTTCTGGGTAGAACCGAGCACTGTATTTGGAGTGTATAACCTATTAGATTAGGCAGGGCCTCTCGCACTTCCCCTCCCCTTCGTGAATTAAGAGAAATAAGCAAATTCTCTCTGCCTGTTATGTTTTCATTGACACTGTAACGCTTCACCAGCAGATGCAGAAAAAGCCTGCAAGTCCTCTTTGCTCCAGGCAGCTCCCTTGGGTGTATGGGTTTGGAATGTACGTTCCTGGGGCTGTCCCTGTGGGAAGGGGTGTGTTTGGGGTGCTCTGCTCTCCGCAAAGCCCCTGCAACAGGAGTAGTGTGGCTGCTGGAATTTTCATCCAGTGCTGGGCTTGCCATGAATGTCAGTTGGTAGATGTGTTTCATTCTATAGCTTCATACACTTTGAAGGTTTCAAAAGTAGCAGTTGCTTTCAGTTTTCCTAGATTCTTTAGGCAGCTATGGGTCTATGGTAAGGTAGCATAAGTTAGATCGTCCTCTGGGATCTTCACTGTGCTTTGTCAGACAGTCCAGGAACGGCTGGTGCAGGCAAATCGTTGAAATAACCATTTCCCAGTTAATGTTACTTTGTAAATGTAGCTGAGTGGAGGGAGGAATCTGTCTTGTCATTTGCATTTATTGTGTGAGTTTTAATTTACTTTCTCTTGGTATTCAGGTCACCAAAATACCTTGTTATGTTTCTTGTTCTATTTTCCTTCATATAAAAATAAATGTCACGATGATAATTTGAATAATCTTTTTTTTTTCCCCTCATAAATGGGTAGGTACTTTCCTTTCTGTAGTCTCCTGTGTGCCTTCTTTCTGTTTAATGTAACCTTTCATAGATTAAAAAGGCAATGATGTTAATAGAATTGCATAATTGTCAACAGCTAATGTACTCCCAGTGAAATACAGCTATTGAGGCTTAACTAAGGCATTTATAGCAAACAGGCATCCAGAAACAAAACAAAGATGTTTATTTTCAAAGTGACGCTCTTTGCCATCATTGGCATCTAAATCCTCAGATGTGTCATTCAGCCTCTGCAGGACTGGGATCCCAGCATTCCCAGTGCAGCACTTATTACTGGTTGGTGTGATGATTTCCATCAAGTGTAGCAAGTCTTAGCCCTCATCAGGACCAGAGAGAAACAGAAATTTCAGAATTCTGACCCAGATCCAGCCTTTCCCAGAGAACCAAGGATGTCTGGGGGCTTGATTCTGGGGGCTACCTTTTATCTTAATTCCGTCCAGTTTGGTCTTGTGCCAGTGCAATTACACAGGGGGGAAAAAAAGGTAAAATGGGAGCAACTGGGCTCATCACTGCCAAAAATCCATCTGAGGCACACACTAAAAGGTTTGATTCAAAGGTAGTGGGAATGGTAACCAGTCACTGCCAACTTAATTTCTGAATGTTAATTACAGAGTGGTAGTGGATTAAAGTAAATTGTACAGTATATATGAAAATATTTTGCTAATGAATATTGGTAGCAAAAGTGGAAAGGTCTATTTAGAAGTGGAGGTCTATTTAGAAGTGAGCAGAGGACTAACAGCATGGAGCAGCGTGGTCTGTAGGAGCTGAAACATAAGAAGGTAAAGGCTGAACATTTTTGGAAAGCCAGCATGGTGTTCTCAGAAATAATAATAAGAAAAATAGCAAAGTAGTATGTTTCAAAATGCTTTTAGCTGCAAATCTGGATTTCTTCTTTCTGGATTGAAGTGTAGGTGAGTATCTAGTTGACAGACAATGCAAGTTACTGCCCCTAGGAAAGCAACAATTTAAAGTATAAAAGTATATATTTTATATAAAGATACCTTTAATATTGCAGAAATATCTAAATTGCAGAAAAACTGGTTCAGTTTCCTGTTGGCAGTTTCCAGAGTGAACCCATGAAATTAACTGGGAAGTGGTTAATGGGCTTCTTTACTTGTGTCTTCTGTGATCATGTCTGAGACACATTGCCCAGGTGGCATTAAGAAGTTTGAGCTGGAAATATGTGGACAGTAGCAGATAGTGGTGTGTGGGACTGTCACCATCTCATTGTGCACAGCCCCTGAATCCACAAAGGTGCAGCTCTAACCGCCTATCTGACTGGAAGTCAATGACTCTGGTCCCACCTCGGGCACCTGTAAATCAGGTCATTGTAAAATGAGTTTTGACTTTGGGTGTAATTGAGGAAAGGGCCTTAAGCAAGTGCTCAAACTTAAGCATGTGCTTAGTGTGCCTCTTCACATACAGGGGAGTCTTCCTGAACTGGAGTGTCTCCTGACTGACTGGTGCTTGGAGTGAATGCCAGTTGCAGACAGATGTGCCAGCTGTGGCCTGAGCCAAACACGTGCTGGTAACTTGAAGTGAGGAAGACACCTGCCTCCTTCTCTGGAAGAGAAATGCAGAGATGCTGTAACCTGGCTTATTAAACTGTGATGTGCTTTCAGGA
Source organism: Syrrhaptes paradoxus (assembly GCA_013400615.1). Taxonomy (NCBI): domain Eukaryota; kingdom Metazoa; phylum Chordata; class Aves; order Pterocliformes; family Pteroclidae; genus Syrrhaptes; species Syrrhaptes paradoxus. The sequence continues at coordinate 12,951 of VZTO01021111.1, forward strand.
TAGATTTTCTGAATTGGATTGTGGTTTAAAATACTCTGATACAAGATATTTGGTAAAAGTAGTGAAGCTGATCCTTTATTCATCTGTGCACATTCTGTAAGTGTGTGTATAATCATCTTTCTGTCAGGAGGGTTACATTTGGCTGTGTGGAAGGGCTTTGTGCTGTCATGAAAACAGTAGGATGAATGTGCAATGTATTCAGCATTCACTGAACTTTCTTAGTTTCATTCCATGCTTGTACTGTCAAGACACGAGTGCTGGATGTGGTACCACTGCCTTATAGTGCTTATGCTGCAACACTAAGCTGTGTTAATGCTCCCACTAGAGGGACTTTGCTGTATTTTTCAGTGGATGCTCTCAACATCCAGAACTGCTTGCAGTCTTTTGCAAAGATTCTGTAGGAATGGCATTGTGGTGTTTAAAGTGGTTGGCAAATCTAGTACCTGTGTGCCTAGAAGCAGAGAAAAGGAAATTTGGCAACATACTTCAGCAGCCCAGCAATGTTGTTCAGAAGTTGTAGCTGCTGAAAGGTAGGGGTGTGGAGGGGTGCATGAAAACTCTCCAGTGGTACAAGGCAGTTACTGACACACTGGTGCTGTCTTAAAATGTTGAGTCTAGTGTGTTTGAGTAAATAAATCAATCTCAAATGCAAGTTTCCAACTGCAGGAAAGAAGGATGGTTGTGTGTACAGTAGAAGGGACAATGTTAAGTACAAGGGTTGTCCCCACAGCTTATATTAGGAGGACTTGAAATTTCAGACAAAGCCTAGCAATAATAATATGAGGTTGCGGGAAGGTTAACGTTGTTTAGGCAGATGGTGAATTGCAGATTGAACCTGTTGTCACAATAATGAATGTGTTTAAAAAAGATGTTCATGTGGCAAATGGGAGCAAAATGAAATGAAATGCACACATGCATGAACACCCGAATTTAGCATTGCTGGCTATGACTCGTATATGCACATACATATATGTACTTTTTTAGGGATTCTGTATTGATCTAGTGCCACAAATCAATATGAGAAGCAGGGCTATAGATTCAAAGGAATGCACTGTTAATACTGATTTGCCATAATTTTGCCTGACAGCAGTGATAGAAGCATTTGATCTGAGTTAGGCAGAATTTTATAGCTCTGTTAAATGAAGCCTCCACCCCCCTCCACCACATGTACTGTCTACCCTTCTCTCTTTTTCCATTTTTTGCAGCATCATAGCAAAGTAGACCACAAAATAAGTATTTTATTGGGGCCCAGAGTGTTCAGCCAAGCGTTTCTCCATTGCTTTGAAGCTCTATAGTTCTTTACTCCTTGGGAGCCATCTTAGAAAACAGAATTACTTTAGAGAAAGATGAGAATGAACTTGTGTCTTCCCATTAAGTCAGGTATTTAGTCAAAATAGTACAGACTCAAAGCTTTACATTTTGTTGTCAATCCCTTTCACAATATGTGAGGGAATTCCTTCTAGGTTCAAATCCATTGGAGTCAGAGCATCTATGGAGATTTGTTCAAGCTAAATAAAAATAAAATGGGAGGTTCTCCATACCAATGGCGTTAAATCATTTTCCTTCTTATGAAGAACACTGCTTTTGAAAACGATTCCTGATCAGAGACATACTTGATAAGTTTTTGTCCAAATTACCTGGGCTGGTTGTCAGTACCTGGTTCAGGACCATATATACAAGAATTCTTGGTGAGATTTTACACTTTCAGGCTTGATAAACCAAGGAAAAAATTATCATCCTTTTGTCATGTTTGGACATCTCTGGATTAAGATCAGGGGTCTATTGAAGTTAATGACAGAACAACCACCATCATCATAAATGGGGAGAAAGGGACATAGCCCACTGCTTCAGAATTTTTATTCTGCATCAAATCAAAAGGAGATTTATGATCCTTGCAGCTTTTTCAGGCTGTATCAGTTGAATACATCCCTGTCATACCTGTATTTTTTTATAAAAAACTCAGAGACATCATTACTGAATGTATAGGAATCATGTAGAGAATGCCCTCTGTATTCATACAAACGTACCAGCCCATAGCTGAAGAAAAATGTCTATTGCTGTACATAGAGGCAAAGAAAAGAAATAGAGGAAGCCAAATCTCTTAATACAGCCTTTGCAGGAATTGCAACTCATGTCAGGCAAGGTTATGTGTCTACTGCAGAGGTAATTCTCAATTTGAACTTTTAACAGATTTTAGTCTTTGAACTATTCTTGCAGTAGTTCAATGTCAAAATTAAAAATACTTAGCCCTTCTTCCAATAGCCATTTAAAAAGCCTTACTTTTTTCTACACCTTCTTTCTGAATCTGCCCATTGGGAGTTGTCATTTTCCATCATTTCCATTTTCTCCAAACTGTGTATTCAGCTCTTTTTAAATATTCATTTTTCCATTATATTTTTAACTTTGCTCTGATTATCTTTTGCCTAGTTACTTACCTGATTGCTTTCGGTTGTATCCTGAGGGCGAATGCCAGACTAAACCAGCAGTGTTACTAGATAATATCTTGAAATTGGGAAGCTAGAGATGGCTAACTGGGACCCTTCAGGATTCTTTCGCGAATTACAGTTACCATAACAAGTAGAGGCTGGGGGGTAAAGGGGGAATGTCCCTTCATTTATTCCTTTATCATGTCATTGTCATTCTGTATGTAGTTAATCATGCTTGCCAAAAAAATTGTTCATAATCTCAAAACACACTAATCAATGCTGTATTTCTGGCTAAAGGTTTCCAGAATAAAACATGGGAGTGTGGTAGTGTCTATGAGTTGTACTGGTGCCTGAGAACCCTGAGTCGGGAACCTGGGCCTTTTACACTGAAACACAGAACCCAAAAGACGCCTGTTACGTGAAAGTTTCTCATCTCATCCTTTCAATTTTATCAGAGAAACAGGCTGGAATAAGCAGAAATAGCAATTGTTCCATTTAAACTTTCAGCTGTCTATTTTCTAGCTGCAAGTATTTGCCTCCGGTACAATCCAACTGTGGTGAATTGCAGAATCAAAGGTATGTTAGCCGTGTAGACACAGCTGCTTAATTTCAGAGAGCAGAGTAAACAACCTGGAATGAAATTTTGGGGAAGGAAAAAAGTATTTGAATTAGCAGACTGCTGCACTAGCCCTTTTTCTCTGAAATCCTTGCTTGTGTAATTAATCACACCTTTTGTAAGGGATTTCTGGTATTTATACAGATACAGCTGTGACAAGCAAGATATCTTTCAGCTCTTGTGCATGTCCAGTGGTACACGTATAGTAGGCACGGAAAGGAAAAATGGCAGAGGTGTTTCTAGATGTGACTCCTGGTAATGACATTTGCATTGCCGTCTGGCAGTACATACTGCTTTGCTCGTCAGCAGGATAGAGTTCTCTGAAAAATGTTTGTTAGAAAACTATAGGTAGTAAACTTTAAAGTTGGTTTTATGTATATATTTTCAGGCATGGTGTCAATTAACAGGGTCAGGCTTTTATCAAAGCCAAATCATTCAGGTCTTAGATCCAGAAGGTCCTGTAAAAGCCTTTCTCTTTGCAGGCTTGACTTCATAATATTTTGCCTCTCTTTGTGCCAGACATTTCAATTTTAAATACTCTTTTTAGTAGAGATGCCCAGCGGAGGTCTGGCTTTGCTGGTAATACAGACTTTGGGGGTGCATGCACTTGCTTCTAAATCCAGCTTTGTTTTGGCTCAGCCAGCGCTTTATTTGGGTTGATGTGTAACAAAAGGAAGAACAAAAGTGAATTTCGTTTAGAGTGCATTGTCATGCATTTTTACTCTCCACCAAAACAAAGAGAAGAGAGAGAGAGAAACATGGCTGTTATGGATATTATCATCATTCTTTTGAGATGCGGTGGTATTTTCCCAAGGAGTCAATGGCATTTCTTAATTACTCTCTTCATGGGTAGCCATGTGTAGAGATTATCAGAGGCTCAGCAGTGCATTGTTCTGCCAAAGCCTTGGAGAATGATAATGCTGACACTACAACGCTCTGCTGTACAGTGCTCTTCTCCTTTTTCTCGCTCTTCATTACACCAGCTAATTACTTCTACTACTGGTGGCTGTGCAGCATTGCTTATCCCACATGACCCCAGCAGCCCTCCACTGTCAGTGTAATTTACAGTAATAGCATAATGCTCTCTTACTGCTCGAGCTTGGCCCATGTGGAATTAAAAGGTGCCATTTTTCTTCTGTCACACTTCATTGCCAGATCAACAGCATTCTAGTGAGTGGCATCCTGTGCTCGTAACTGTGAAAAATATACGAATGTCAGTTAATACTGGTAACTCTCCTAAGTTGCGGTGTACCAAAAAGGAGGTCTTTAAGGAATTTGGTTCTGTTTCTGCCTTAAAATATATATGTATGCATGGGTTCATTTCATGAACAACCTCTCAGCTGTTCTTCTCCATGTTGGTAGTAGAGTAAGAAAAGGCAGTATTTTCAACTTCCCACTGCCTCAGTTTCATTTCCTGGCAGAAAAGTTTGGAAGTGCTAGTACAATTGAGGTGTTACAGATACCTTTTTTTTTTCCCCAGTTATGTATATATTTTTCTCTCTAAAGTAGTTAAGTGCACAGATATGTTTTTACCATATGCATGTAATATATAACAGTATGGTACTGGGCAATTGATTTCTCTTTGTATGTTCGAAAAGCTTACTTCCCTACCTGCACCACAGATACATGTATCTGTGCCTGTGTGGGTTTAGAGAGGATGAAAATAAATACTACTGCTGTCTAGCAATATGTTCATATTTTGACTCTACTGACAGCACACAGTGATATTATCGTGTGATATTAAACCTTCAGTTGATAAGAAGTCTGAACACTAGTATCAGGACTGCATGAAATATGGTTGATTCTGGGTGTGTAAGAGCAAAACTGAAAACAGACTTGCATTGAGCCATGGTCTTAACAGCTTGGTAGTTGCAGACATAGAACCAGGGTCTTAAGACCTTGGCAGTTGTAGCATTCTCCATCAGGGTCATTCAGACACTATATTAATGGAAGAATAAATATGTAAAAAAGCAAGTCTTCCTTCTTGGTTTAAACAAATGTAAGCCAGAGTGTTTTTGTACAGATTTATGAACAAAATACACATAGTATATAAATACAAAAAAATGATGTAACAAGGTGTAATTTATATATAACTACAAACTAAATATAAAATGAACAAACTTGGTTATTCAATGTATTCACTGCTTAGAACCATGTTTAAGTAGCCTGTGATCCTTCTGTGAAAGTATTCCTGTAAATCAGTGGTGCAGAAGTTAGCTCTACAGTTAAGTCAGCAGTCTCTGTCCTGCTCTTTTTGAAGGCATGAATGGCCTTTCCCCCTCCACTTTACAGTCCAGTAGGCTCCAGGACATGCTCTCCTTTCCTAGCATATTGAAGTATTGTATTCACAGACTAGTCAGATGTATTAATAAATAGAGGCAGACAAATGAAGGTATATTTGATTTACTTAGGATATCCTGCCACACCAGGATACAGTTGTGCCATCCTGTCAATGACTGACTGAAGTTCAGGGCTGTGGGAAACCCAGCCGTTCCGTTCAGTAAGTGGCACTTACTGAAGTAACTTTCCATTGCAAGGAAGCCAGCATCCTTTGTTGCCGTTAAAATTCCATGATTCCTGAACTGCTGGGACTCAATTCAGACCGACTACAACCAGAAACATCTCTGCTTATCTTGTGCAAGATTAATCCTCATAAATCCAGTCTGAATTTGGCCTGTTGGATGCAGTCAAATTCAACCACATGGCTCATAATGACAGCAATGGCAGAGTCCCTTCTAGTCATCTGGATGCTGCTGCAGTAAGAAGTGAAATACAAACCCTCTCACATTTCCCTCTGTCTCAAAACTTGGACCACGTGGTACAGAGTTCCTGAAGCATAACTCAACTCTGCTTCATTTTCATTATCAGAATACATCTCTGCCCTCTTCCTAAACTGGGAGTAAGGGTTATTAGTTTGACCTCCAAAGACACAATCAGCTGAAATTATTTGTAACCGCAAGATTGATATGTGAGCAATGCAGAGTAGCCAAAATGTCCGGGAATGCCTTTGCTTTCTGTGTCTGCTATGGATAACTTCCTGTAAGAGCAGAAAGCCAGAAGATTTGGCTGGCTTCCCATCATGCCTAGCCGGTGCTCACTGGCAGTGGTCTGAGAGCATCACTTAGTTCCTGACCTCTCTTGCCAAATTTAAATGTGTTGTGGCTCTTTCTCTGTGGCAACATTTCCCCTTTCTCAGGCTTTCTGTTACTGGCTTAGGGACTGTGATTCTAAGTGAAGGTTGTCCTGTTGTTTGGCCCTTTTAGGATACAGCTTTCTCCCAGTAACTTTATCTCACTTATTTACTTTTTAGGTTTATTAACAAATGATTGTTTGGAAATGTAACTTTTAAAGCATTTTGTGAAAATTATGCTCTGTAAGCAGTGGCATATCTAATAGAAGAAAGACCTGGGAATAAGTCATGACCGGACTTGGCAATCGTGGTGTTCGAGAGTTAACTGCCCTTACACTTGCCTGAGGCTCCAATAAGCAAACTTGGTGGTAATGAGTGATTTCATGGGGCCTGTTGTTTAATTCTAAAACATGGAGGCTGTATAAACAGCTCTGCAGTTCATTACAAAGTCCAATGTGTTTTGGCATTTAAAACAGACAGAGGTGACTGTGAGTTTTAAGTGTTTGTATTCATTTCAGACAAAAATGCTGTATGTAGCAAGATGAAGGAACACTGAATGATTGAAAAAGGGGGCTGATCTCGGACAATGTTAATTTGGTGCCTGGGCTTTTTTTAGCATGCTGTTTTGTTCTGTTTCTTTTGTATTGTTTTGGTTTTTAATCTCATGGCCATGAGAAGAACAGTAGAGTCAGGCAGGAAGAGAATAGCCCTATTCCCTAATGTAAAAACTTGAAGCAGTACATCTGTTTGAAGAGGGATTTGAATACACTGCTACTTAGTAAAGTGTTAAAGGAAATTAAAAAAAAAAAGGAAGTTTACAGTCTAATTCATAATTGAAGTTCCCTGAAAATTATGTGTCCTGTTAAATACTGTTGAGTTGTTGAGTGTGCTGTTAAAGCAGATAGTTATTAAAAAGGAAATCACAGTCTAAATAAAAAATGAGAATCCCATTATTTATTTATTTCCTTGCTGTAGAGGCAGTTTCACAGAATGCACAGTCAGTCCCCAGAGGGGGTTTCCATAAAGCTGCTCTTTTCATCAGCCTGAACTGCAGCAATGAAGCTTTGGGAATTCTTGCACATGTGTCTGTGTGTGCATGCCTGAGCATGGAGGAGTGGGGAAGGGAGAGTTGCATCATGGCATATGCAGCTGTGCAGGTTCCCATAGATTACAAGAGCGTGTCAGAAAAGGTAACTCGGTTCCAGTCCTATAGCCCTCCTTCCCCTGTTTGGTTAATGGAAAAAGACAATACTTCCAGGGGGCAGTGAGAGCACAGAAAACAGAGGCATGCTCTGACCAGTCCTTTGAAAGTGGTGGCTTTGAGGAAAGCAAAGAGAGAGAAACCACCTTAAGACACTGTTGGTGTTTGTGAGGGACCTGCTAAGTCAAGGGAAGGCAGAGAACCATGTGGTGGAGGTGAGGAATAAGCCATGATCTGCACTGGCTGTGAATTTCACTCAACGTGGCCCAAATGCTCTTGTATGGAAGAGGTCATCTGGTTGAATACTGTGGATGGGAGAAGAGGATCAACATAGTGCAACTTCTGTGATCAGTTTGGGGGATGCTGAGGGTGAGTGTCTGAGATTACTTGACCTTGGGGGGTGGTGGCATCACGGAAGCGTTGTCTTTGTCAAAACATTGTCATCACCGTTGGCATGTTCTCCCGTGCAGAGCACTCTGTAGAACATCTGCTCTAAGGGAGCGTCCTCTTGGGCCAAGTTTCAGAGACCAAACTGGTTCCGGAAAGTGAAAGTTCAGTTAGTATGCAAGTTGATGTTTAAGAGGAATCACTCAAATCTGTGCAATGCACTACTCCTTCTTAGTTTGTATTCTGATTGCTTAGTTTTGCTATAGTTAATGCATTGATTAATTATCTCCTGGAAGAGGAAACACCAGCATGGTAGAACAGCAGGGCAGAAAGAGAGAACATGGTACATTAGCAAAAATGAGCAGAGCAAGAATGGACATGTGAACGGAAGCTGTGGGGTTTAGTTCCACGGTGTGCATTAAAAAGCATGTAACTGGGTCATCTAGCTTAGTTACATCTTCTGGGCTGAGCAAAGAGTGAACATTCCCGTTCCCTCCCTGTTTCAAGTCATTCTGCAGTGCTGCTCAAGCTTTCTGAAATGGGAATAAAAGGGTCTTGCTCAGCACTTTGAAAAGTGCAGCTCTGGTGTCCTTTCTCTTTCTCAAGCTTTTCTTTACTAGCTTAAACTGTTGATGAATAAAAGGACTCTCCCTCCTGCTGCCTTTAAAGATTTTTGATAGATAAACCTTCTGAGAAGGTGCCTGGGGTGAGAAGGTGCCAGGCGTTTGGCAGCCCGCGTCAGTGGGGTCAGTGTGACTGTCTTGCACAGCAGCCACAGGGGTTTGATGGAGAAGCAGAGACCTGGCCATAATATTTTCTGTCTGTTGTTAAAGGATGCCAACATGGTCTATTAGTGTCATGTGCTTTATACTTGAGTAGTACGTTGTCCTTCCCCAAATTACAGCATGAAGATACCTATTAATTTTGTCAGATTTATCATAATCCTCATACATATCCTACTCACCCCAGGCACGAGGCTATAAAACGGTTCATTTTTCTGTTGGTATTTGTATTCTTTTTTTATTGTTGCACAGTGACTGATTTTAATTGAAGTATACTGGACAGGAAGGAATGCCAATGAGATACTTTCCTTTAAAAATCTGCAAGCCGGCAGCATCTCCATTTGATGCTGACTGCTTAGACTTATTGCCACAACTGCCTTTCCCAAGGAATTCATGCACCTTAAAGGAAAGTACCACTACTTTGCAATGCAGTCAGAGAGATCACATGTCAGAGCAGGCACAACCCAAAGTCACGTCTCTGAATATTAGGCAAAGAATATGATGTGTATTCCTTCTCTTTCTCCTTCTGTCTTGTGTTGGTGCTTTCCAGGCCTGTGTATATACATTTAAGTGTGTATTAATGTACAACTGTATGTTTCTTAATTTAATCATATGTGGAGGTGGTATGACCATCCTGCAAAACAAACTCTTTTCAGCATTACTGTCAGAAAGGAGCATGAAGATTGCAAACTCATTCCTATTCTGCATCTTTTGCACCAGCATACCACTGGTAATACAGAATGCTGTATTGAAGTAGGAATGGTCTGACATCTGCATTGCATTAGGATGGCACTTGTCTTTGCAGTCTCTTTTGTTGAACCTTCATCCTGTTAAGTCATATAAGTCATTATGTGATGATACAACAGGATAGCTCCTGCCATAAGCAGAAAACAAAACTGTCAATGTCAGCTTTGAGCTTGCTGTCTCTTTAGCTCACCATGAGACCTACCCTCAACCTCTTCAGAAAGTTTACTGTGGGTTTTCAGAGTAAATGACCTGCAGAGGCAGGGCATCTATTTCAAACACAGATCAGACAGAGCCTGAACTTGCTGAGAGCTGACCTCACCGTGGTAGTGGTATCCGTTCAATATGAGAAGTCACATAGCGTTGCTATGTTGTTCATTATAGGTGGTGGGGAATTTGCAGTAAATGGTAAAACACTGGTACATTGTCTCATACAATGATCACAGTAAGTTGTACTGGCATCTGACATTGAGCTGTGCCACCACAACCACTTTTCTTGGATTGCCTCACCTGCTGGGAGATTGTGAAAAGTCTCTGTGTTCCTCCAGCACTTTTTTGGGTCAGCATTGTCAGGAGCAAAATAAAGGATTGATTGTGTTTGCTGTGTTCAGATGTGTGAAGTGTGTGTGTCTGAGACAGTTCCACAAGGAATGCAGAGATCAGTTTCATGGATACCAATTAAAGTGGAATTAGACAAACTGAATGGAGTGGTAGAACAGCTAAGTTTGTTCCTTTTTTTTCCTTTTTTTTTTTAATTTAATGAGGCCTAATATTCTCAGCCAGCCTGGTGCACAAGACCTTCAGCTAAAGCTGTCATCAGTTAATGAGGCTTTTCCAGTATGCTTAACCTAAGGCATAAAAGAGGAGCACAGATATGTCACTATAACCTTGATTTGACGGCATGTTCTCTGGATTCATGAGTGAGACACTGTGAGTGCACGTTGGGTTTTTTTTAATGTAATATAATTTAATGCCTTTTTGCAGGGTATTTATGGCAAACACAACCTTGGCTTTTTGGCTCCCCCTCCCCACGAGGATGCCTCCCCCGGGTAAAGCCCCCTGGGAAGGAAGGACCACACCTGTGTAGGTGCATTTGCATGTGTGGAGGGGCACACGTGAGGCTCGGCAGACGGCCTGTCTGCTCCTTGCCTACAGCTGGGGGAGCAAGTTTACCTTCCAGCTCTCTTCAGTCTCATTACATGCGGGATCAGGTCTGTGCCGTTCCAGGCTTCTGCACAGCAGCTTCAGCAGGGTTCTCTGGAGGGCTGTCAGCTTTCTCGTATCTGCCAGTCTGGTTGACAATGCAGTACATGAAGTTATGGAGCATAGAGTTCTGCTACCTTAAGGGTTGGGTTTTTTTCCTATTTTCTTTTCTGTTTCAGTTTCTGTGGGGGAGAATGTTTAGCAGGTTTTTCCTTCCCCCCCCCCCCCCCCCCCCCCGTTTTTAACCAGAATAAATATCTTCTAGAGAACAGATGATGTTCTGTTTTTCTTCTTCACTTACAGGTTCTAAATTACCTAAGGCTTAGAAAATCAAATTGGTTTTAGTAATAAATCCCCTGGTGCATTATCTGTCATTTGCCATATTTCATTTATACAAGTTATTTATCTGATTCTTTTTTATGAATCACATTGATTTTAATCAGTCAGTCAATATCATTGACCTCCCTAGTCATTTGGTGTACAATGATAACTTCTTACAGGATATCTGTGAATATGATAGACACCCCTTCTGCCCAACAAATAACCATAAAAGCAGACATCCATATGCTCTTTCACACCTAGGAAAATGCTAGTGCTAGCAGACACCTGAAATCGTCATTGTTATTTGGGGAGTACTTCTTGCTTTTCATATAAAATGCCTACTAGCACAATACTCCTTATTGTCAAAATATCCATACTGTTTGAACCTCTTCTCCCTGCTCCATGTCGTGGCAGGAATCCCAGGCACAACAGGGCATTCTCTGATCCTCTTGTGCTTTTTTTTTTTTCCACTCTTACAGGCAAACATTTGATCTTTACTTCTAAAGCTTAATGTTTTTCAGAGATACTGTATTTTTTTTTCTGTCATTCCTTGTTTTTACTTCTGAGTTTTGTCCTCTAGGAGGGCTGTGTACCTTCCTGTGCATGTTTGTTACTTGCTGCATATTTTATATTTGCACTAAATAGAATTAATAGCCTCTTGTCTCTCTTTGGGAAGTCTCTTGTCTGCTGTGCCTCACTTCAGTTGCTAATAGACATTTATGTAGGTGACGCAAACTCTTGACTAGGCAAGTCATTCTGCAGAGTGGTTACAAAGTTCAGAAGCATGGGACCAGAGTATGATAATTAAGAAGAGAGGAGGGGAAAATGCTGAAATGAACATGGCTGTTTCATACTGTAACTCTTTGCAGAACTGGCTGCTTAGATTACTCAGAAACTGGTTCAGGTTAGTCAGCTGTTCAGGGAGCCTCTTAATAGACCGTCTTCTTCCTAGGAAAGGGACAAGCATACCCAATACAATGATATTTAAATGCATTAGTGCATTTTTGCAGAAAGCTAGAAGAAGTTTATATAGGGGGATATCAGCTAAAAATTGTCCTCTCCCCCAGAGTGTAATTGTGATAATGGCCTGATTATCTCAGCTTCTCCTTTTCCTGATTCAGTGAATTGAGGGATTTTGTAAGTGGAAACAGAACAAAGCTTAAATTGCTCAAAAATCTAAGGTGAAATCAAGGCGTTGTCAAATCTAGCATTTACTGACAAAAAGATGATTAGCTGTACCCCAGAAACTGTAGGGACCCAATGGAGGAGCAGGCAAAAGACAAACCTGGTTGCACTCACAGCGTTACTGAGCGCTGACTCTGTAACCTCAGCCTGAGCTGAGCTGAGCTCATGGAATGGAGGAAGCTCCAGACACACCGTTTCCCTTCTCTTAAGCACTGAATGAATTTGTTCAGAAGACCTCGGAACGTTACAGCTGCACGCAAAGTGCAGGGCATAAAGCCTTTCATGTCATGGCAAGCAGATATTTTCTCTTTCAACTCAACTGTTTTATCTACTTAACTCCTTGTAGTGCTGTGAAGCACCTTTTTTAGCTATCACAAAATGACTGTTGACCCTTGACTCCTGCTAAGTGGAGGCCATTGTGTTGAACAACAATGCTAACTTGTAACAGGAAGGCAATTCTGTATAAAGGTTTTATAAAATCTTTCTCAAGGGCTGCTAAGCCTGCCTTGCTGAATTTTCTTTTTTTTTTTTAAATTCATGGACAGATGGGAAGAAACCCACACAGTTTTATGACCATCCATCCTCTTGTATATGAGTTAACGTTGCAGCTTTCAACCTTTAGCCCAATGTCAGGAAAAGTGCTTTTGCACAGGTCAGTACTTGTTCAGGGTTCCCAGGACAAGGGAACTGATCTTTAACTGAAGCTGGTTTTGTAAAAAATGAAGTCTGAAATTTTAATCCCAGAATCTTCATTTTTTGTTGCTTTTTTTTTGGAGATGTCTATTGCTTTTCAGAATATTCATATTTCAAAGAAACCCTGTTCCTCAGAGGCAGAAAGCTGAAGTGCACTGCAGAGTTCACATTTTCTTGGTGCAGGCCATTACTTTACCAGTCCGGTAACTTTGTTAACAGGTCCAGCTGTCTATCAAGTTCTCTCTGCAATGTATTTCATTACTGTTTGCTGATCTAAAATGTAGTCCTCATGTTGGTTTTTGATAGTAGCATGCACAAGCATACTACATCGGAATGGAAAGTGGGTGCTCAGTTCATAATAAGAATGATAAGTTGATACTTCTAGAAGTCCACGCGTTGGCTGTCCCTCCTTTGTGTCAGAAGCTGTTATTTGTAATTTCCTCACTGGCAATAACTTGGTCATTGCAGCATTTCTGGTTTTGTCATTCAAGTGGTACAAATTCAGCTTGCTGTTGCAGTTTAAGGGTGATGTCCTGTTTTAATGGCAGGTGGTGGGTAAAAGCAGAATACTGGGGCTGGCTTGAGCATCAAGAAGCCTACTTGGTTCTTTGTCTATGGTATAGCTCTCAGCCTCCTTGTTTTGCAGCCAGGATGGCCTGGGATACTTCAGGGGAAATGTCCACAATGGCTCAAAATGCAAAGAGAAAGATTGGGGGGTGAGGGGGCTGGAGTAGGTAGTATCTTCTTTTAAATCACCTGATAAACTTGTTAAAAATAGGCAGCCCTACAGATGAGAAGAATCGCTCTTCAGGGGTCTTCTGTAGATTGACAGCGCCATGCCACACTGCTTCACACTGACTGCGGGGGACGAATAAGCACAGGCAGACCCAAACATGAGGGACAGGTTTTTTCCCCACTCCATGTTAGTCACACACAAAGGAAGTTTAGAGGGTCGTGGTCTCTGTATTTCTCTTTTTTTGCCTCTCATTTTTTGATGGACATTCTGTTGATGAGAAAATGGGATTAAGTGATGACATGGAACAGTGCATCTCCCCCGCCTCACCAGTAAGGCAATCTGCAAAGGAAAGGAAGCAAACACAGAAATGCGAGCAATCTGGATGCTTCCTGCTGCCCAGTTGAAATTCTTCTTCTTGCAATTTGTGGGCATTGCCTCAGGACACTTCCCTCTTGGTGCTGTGCACCCGTGAGAAAATCTGGCTCTGTTTGCCTCTGTAACCTCCCTTTGGATAGTGGAAGTGGGCAGTTAGACCCCCCCGTTAGCCTCATCCTCTCCAGGGTAAACAAAATCCAGTCTCCCCATCCTCTCCTCATATTTTAGTACATTCCCCAAACCATCTTAGCTCCCTAACCTAACGCTAACTCCCTTGGATTTGCTGACCTCTCTATTGCACTGTGGAGAGGAGAGGTACAGGAGGTTTCATATGCAATTTCAAATAAGGAGAGGGAAATAATCTCTTCCCTTGACCTGCTGACTATTTCTTGCTCATACAGCTCAGTCTGTGGTGAGTCTTCGTGACTTCAATGGTGCATCACTGACTGCTGTTCAATATTGTGTTCAAATATACATTGCAGATTCCTACTGTCTGAACCAAGTATTCTTCTAAATCTCCCACTATTTTCCAATTTGGCATTTCTTTGCAATGGGAATTTTCCATCAGGTGAGAACTGTGGGTTCATGTCTGGAGGCTGTATGTGCTCTCCTTTCACCTGGAGGGGAGAAGAACCATAGTGATGTGGCGTAAATAGCATTGGGACACAGCCCTGATGATGAAACTGTCTTGGCAGCTTATTCATTTTCTGTCTTCATGTCTCCAGCTACTGCTTAGCTAAGGAACACAAAGGGAAAAGTGAGATTAATTGTACTTTGGCATGTAGTCCTACAGTAAAGCAAGTGAAAATCAGGAGGGTTTGGAATTTCTATTGAGCTTTAATATTCAGTCTCTGTGTAGTGGTACAGGAGCGCCTGTGATCCCTGGCTGTCTGTCCAGTTCAGATGCCTTCTCCAGCATCAGACTTCCAGTCAGCGTGGATCTTACATGAGAATGCGGTGTAGGACAAAAAGAAAATTGCCAGCACTGTGGGCAACATTATACAGAGTTTAACTTTATTCTTATATTTGGTTTTATATATTCTTTATTTGGTTTTGTGGCAAATGAAGAATTTCATAATGCAAAAAATACAAAACCCCCCACTGAAGTTGAGTACGTGGCAGAGACTGTACATTATTTCCATGCTAACCTTTTACAAGATGCCAAATTCCACAGAGCTATCTGTGTCTGAAACATCTAGTAAACCTGAAAAAATCAATGTCTTGGATTCATTCTTTATTAGCCTTGATCTAGCTGCTTCACAAACAGTTTGGTAGGATTTACCATCTTTTGAATGTGTCTGCAGCTATGTTCAAGTAGCTATTGTGTTGATTGTTTTAAAGGAGGGGACTAAAATCCCAATCTGTCAGAAGACCAATATCCCCGCTGTTGATTTGATGTTGTTAACATCGTGCTGTATCAAGAGCAGATAATAGTGTCCTGCAAGTGTGGGCTGTCTTCAGACAGTGACATAAGCACAAGATTGGGAACAGTGTTTCTGATTAACTCATGGACTTTCTGTCTCACCTTCCGCAGGCCTCCTCATCATCCCTTCTGTGTTTCATATTCCCCTCTGTGCAGTGCCAGTGGAAGCCCTTACCTACTTAATGCATAAACATAATGAGAGTGATTTATTAGGTGTTTTTTTTCATGTTCTCTGAACTCATTTGTGAAAGACAGTATAGGAATATAGTATTGCTGCTAAGTGAAATAATCTGCTGTGTGTTTTAAAACAAGATGTATTCAGAGCCTCATCTCAAAAGAAAACTCACCTCTGTGCACACAGGAAAAAAAATAGCTGGGTCTTGATCCCCACTTCATTCAGATTGTCCCTCACGGTTTGAATGATGTGTGGATCAGACTTACAATGTGCATTTCTCTCTCCCTCTGTCACTTTCTACTAGCGCACTTGGTATTTCATACAGGGACTTTTCCCAGCGGTAACAAATGTCTGGCTGGCAAGGTGGCTTTGAAGTGAGGGAAAAGCAAGTTCCAGTCCAGTCCCAGGACTCAGTTCTGCACAGAGCCAGAAATGGAAAGTGTCGAGAGCATTCACGTGATTAAGGTCCTGGGGAGAGACAGTACTCTTGTTATCTTAAAGGTCCAGGTGGTTTGGGGGTGAGGTGCTCTTAGCAGCATATTTTTAAATAGATATTTTTCTCCTATTATTTTTGGTGAGAAACAAGAAAAAAATCGGGAGCAATATTTTCTTTCAATCTTAACACTGTTGGTTCGTTTGTGTAGATTCAAGTGCTCTTCCTTGGTGACCTTCATCTCCCCATGCCTGTAAGATGCAAAAGATGCTGTTGACACAAGCAAAGACTCAAGTTCCCTCAGCTCATATTGCAGACACCACTTTAGCAGGGCATGTTTGATGCTGCATATTTCTATCTCCCTGACAAAGTGGCTGAGAAAGTTATTGCATTCATCTAGGAAAGGGAATGGAGCAGAATGAAAGCCATAGTAAACAGTGCTATCTTCCCTTTCTTCCCTGTCCTTGGTCTCTGCCATACTGCCTCTGAATGCAGGAGGCAAAAAAGAGAGGTTTGGGCACTTAAGGTAGAAACACACCCCAGAAAATGTAAGGCCTAAAATTGAATCAGCAGGTGTGCACTGTGAAAACAACCCCAGGTCTTTATTTGCAGGAGTAACAGCTGCTGCATTTATACTAAGAAATTAGCTTATAGACTCAGAAATGATTGCAAGATATTACTAGAGGTGGTACTAACCCTCCCCGGTCATGCTTGTTTTACTATGCTTTCCTCAAGTATGTTATGCTACCACAGAAATATGGAGGAAAAGGAAAACAGCCTGTGTTGCTCCATGCACGTATCAGGGCACACACATATTGGGGCACATCTCCTTAACACCTTTGTTGTCAAATCTGCATGAACTAAGTCTCAGAGGTGAGACCAGGTGTACCAAGTCACTGAAGGCAGGCTGGAACAGAAGCCTCAGCATGCACAGCCACAGCTGGGAGGGGAGCGTGTGAAAAGCCCCAGAGCTGGTACAGAGGGAAATGCGCCTCATTCCTGGTGTAAATGAGTAGTGGGATGCCTCTCTGCCAGAGTGGGAGAATAATAAAGACAGCATATGCTGTGCTCGCAGTTTGCAAAGCTAAGAATGGTTGCTTAGAGCTCATTCCTTCTGCACATCTCATTTCCTTTGGCCTGTAATCTGTGTTAGCATTCATTACCTGTTGCCGCTCCTCTGTTTTCACTCCACAAGTGCTGCAACTGAAGTACAAAGCCCATTTAAGTTTTGTGCCCTGAAGAATATGTCATGTTGTTTTCTTTTTATGGGATGAAATAAATCTGTCAAATAAGAGAGTTAGCAAAGGGCCAGGTTCTCCATTCTGACTGTGCTTGGAAGTCGTTTTAGCAGAACAAGCTGAGCATCACCTGCTCTGAAAGGCAGGATGCAAGGAAAGGCTTTTGGAAAGAAAGTTGAGGTTACTGCAACCAAGGGCAGGGCAGGAGGAGGACATCCTTGTTGTGGGTAGTGTATGGAAATGAAGTAAGACCACAGAAGGAGGGGGCTGCTGGAATATCTTGGCCAGCTGGAAAGTTTCAGAGCCTGGGTGCTGCCATCTACTGTAGAAACCTGCCAGAACCCAGCCGGAGCTGCGGCACATTCCTCCCTTCCAAACACGGGCACTGCAAATCTGAATGTGCATTTCTGTGTGTGTGTGCCATCTAAATAACAGCTCTGTTGGGTGAAGTACAGAAATAATTTCCTAGACCAGCTGGTAGGAAATCATGGTTATAAGTCTATCGGGGAATTACAGTTTAATCGTCATCTATAGTAGAAAGGCTGCACATTAGTTTAGTATTTTACATGAAAGCCCACTATTGAAAAAATGCTACCCCCTGCACTTCAATAGATCTTTGCCGACAACTGCAAGCAGTTTCAGCTCTGTTTAGCTGGCAGAGTTCATTGTTGACAGTCTAAGAACTGGAATTAAAATGTGTGACAGTGTGTTAAGGAAACGCACTAAAAGGGGTTTAAAATCCAGTCAAAGAGAAGCAGAGGGGCGGGAGAGAGGAGAACAAGCAGGCGAGCAGCCGATGGCTGGTTGGGGTGTGGGGGTGGCAGTGGCAGGGAAGAGCTGAAAGGATCACACTTTTTTCCCTTTGGAAAAATGTTTTACAAGCAGCTAGCGAACATTCATGGCATTCTTCTGCCAGCCAGCCAGCAAGCAAATAACTTAAGCAAAGGAAGGGGACAGAGCAGCTTGTATGGGACTTGCAGGCCCTGTGAGAACTGGCAGCTCTTTTTGTTTGCCTGATAGCTAAAGTTATTACTTCTGCCACTTGTCCTAAGAATGTTAACAGGGTTTCTGAGGACACCTCCCCACTAAATAGTGGCAAGTACCATGGTTCAAATCAGAACTGGGGCAAGGGGAAAAGAGGACATCGTTTGAAATGAATAAGTCCTGGTCTGTTACCTTTCCTGCTGGCTTATTCAGCTTCTAAATTCTCCATTTCTGTGTTCATTTGTGAATGGAAGCTCAAAACCAGGAAAAAAAAAACAAACACAGAAAATACCCACATGAAATGGAAATGGGCAGGGAGATATTTGTCAGGGGGTACTTGCTGCAGTTCCATCTATCGTCAGGCAGGCATATGGTGCCTCGTTTGTTCAGAGCAATGTGCAGAGTGTCCCCGGAGCAGCATAACTCCATACCCTACCGGCATGTGGGCAGTTTGCTTATTTTACGTGTAGTCCCACTCCCTCTGAACATGTCCTTGGCTGCAGTTGGGAGTGTTAGCATTTTAAATGTCTGTTACAGAAAGTCTGGTGTAACTTCACAACAGCTGAGTGTTAGAAAAGGGAAGGAGTTCCTTGTGCGGTCCAGCAGAGAGCCACAAGGGAAGCCGATATTCTTCATGTTGCTCAAAATCAGTCATGAGCCCTGAGATACTAAATACAAAGTAAGAAAGAAAAAAAGGATAAAGATGAAAAGAAAGTCTACATTTCTTTTCTAACTTCTTGTACCTTAGTAAATACCATTATGAATAAGGCCATGGAGGGCTGGACTCTCTTCCACTAATTTTCTCTGTGGCTGAAGAACTGTGGGCTGTTTGTGACTATGTCTTTAAAAAAAAAGTCCTTTTATATTGATACCTTAGGCTTTGGGGTTTCTGAAGTAGTCTCTTTTAAGTTTTGTTCCATGCTAGCTTTTTCAGTCACTGCTTGTGAACAGCCTCACTAGATTTTTTTGAAACAGGGTGCCTGTGGAAAGAGGTGAGCAGCTGTTTGAAATACAGGCAGGCAGAGACAGCTCAAGGCCAGAACAGGTTTTTTATAAAAGAAATTACTTCTCACCAAGTGTGGTGGTCTCATTGTACAAACTCTTGCTTTTTCTGTAGTAAGTCCCTATACTAACTCTATGAACTATATTTCTGTGAAAAGTAATGTCCAGAAATTGGTCTGGGCTGCAGAGTTTTGTTTTCTGTCCAGTAGGGGATGGATTTTTTTCCATAATTTAGTTGGTCTTGTATCCATGCTGGAAATACAATCACATGTCTTCTGTTTGAGTCTTGGGTGTTGGGTCTGATCACCCTCCTGATCACTGAAAAACTACAGGGAATGAGAATTGGAAAGGAGAGCAAAGCTTCAGCTGGGAGGTGGTCAGACTGAGCAGAGGTCACATTTGTGTGGAAATCATTTTATGTTAGAAAACATCTATTTCATGGTATACTTTCTCTAGTCCTTACTAGCGGATCCAACTGTAGTGCTACCAGGCCATGCTCTTATCCTGCCCAACACCACCCAGGCTCCATGTAGATTGTAGACCTTCAGTCATTGCCAGATCTCCCCTTACTGCTCCGTTGCCTGAGGCCTGAAGTGAAACTTGGGCCAAGAGTTGCTTCTTTATGCATCGCCTTCAGTCTGTTAGTGATCTCTGTTGGGCTTTATGTGAAAGCAAAAGTGGCTTGAGGTCTAATTTGGCTCCATCTTGTGAAGCCAAAGGAAGGACCTGCAGTACCACCGTGGTAGCTGCCAGACGGTTGGTATCTGGAGCTCTTGTACCTGTCCAGTAGGGATTTAAGTTTCTTGATGCCCATGTTCCAGAAATATTTGCCAAAGGGGTAGAGGCAGTTTGGATAGCCAGCAAAGATACCAAAAGCTGTGAAGATGCTTTTTATGCAGCAATTCCCATTTATGGTTTTGGTCACTGGTGATACAGTCAAGCTTGATGGTGGTTTTCATAAGAGGTAAAGCTCCAAGGTAAAATGTGCTGTGGACTTGACAGCAAGTGTCCTGCAGCAATGCAGAATTTGACGACTTTTTATTTTCAAATATTGATCTGTCAAAGCTGAACATGACAATTATGCAGTACGTGAAGGTCATTGTGAAGGTACATTACACTTTTTAGGAGCTCTCTAGCTTTTTCACTTTACTCACTTTAATCCAAAGGCCATGGGAGTTGAAAAGTCTTTTCATTGGTGTCAAGTCAGGTTCTCAAGAAATTTTCTATATCACAGTAAACATTTCACATTCGCTTTTTTTGCAGTGTATGTGTATATATATGAAAATAATTATTCAGGGAGTTATTGGGAATGGTCACTGTTGCTCCAGTTACTACCGCTAGAATCAGTTAATCAGCAAAGATACGTGCAAGAAGCTTTTCCCTTTCTGTCACCTACAGAGAAAGTTCTACTACGTTTAATACTATGACTGCTAGGTCATGCAGTAGATATACTGAATATAACGTAACAAGGATATGAATGAATAAAATGTCCTGGTGCAAGCAGTTGTTAGTTGGAAAAAGTAATTAACTTTGATGGATAGTAGAAGAAAAAGTATTTCTTTTAATAGAAGAATCTATTTTTCTGGTCCTGGTTTTGCTTTAATTTGTTACTTGATTTTGCTTGAATTTATAATTAGCAAGAATACCAAGTGTTCTTGTTGTCCTCTTTGCCTCTATTGGTATTCTTTTAAAATAGTCATGAGTAAGCAGGAAACTTTGACCATTAACAAGATCCCTAGAGTTTATTACCTATTTGTCGAGTCACATCTATTTTCCAGTATTGGAGAACTTAGTGGTTGGAATCAAATGAATTTGATTCAGGTGTAACTCTTGGCCAGAAAGTTTCTGGGCTGGATTAGGAATGGACACAAAAATCCATTCCGTTTGTGTCTTTATCATGTGGGCTTGCATGTTAATTAGGGTCGTTTGCGTTATCTCTTCCAGGATTCAAAAAGATAAAAATATTCACTGATATCTAGACCCGGAGGAATTATTAGGCATCAGTGTAACATTATGTGTTTTACATTTAGGTTTTTTCCTCACATTAGCTTATTTTAGCTAATTCTTACAATTTTTAAATGTGAAATGTCACAGTGGTTTTGTCACTGATTTTCAAAATTTAAAAAAGAAGGTCTGACTTTTTTGCATTTGGATATATATGTATAGTGCATTCATCCACACCACCTTAAGCTTTCTGAATTTACTAGTTTACAGGCAAACTTATTGTCTCTGAGGTGCCACGTATGCATGTGCTGAACTCTGAATATTCCATTTTGGAAATGAGGACATGCAGTTTCCATGTTGTGGCACTTGTCTCATGTTTCAGTTTGAGATGCAAAAGTCTTTGGGTCAAAATTTTCATAATTAAGTCTGTTTATACTTTTGAAAATCCCGTCCATCTTAGATCTGTATTATTATAGACGTGGTCTTCAACCAACGGGTTTATTGATTCAGCTTCTGTTGTGAAAGTCGGTGAAGAAACTAGCCCAAACTAGAAATGAATCCAAGTTCAGATCTTCATCAAAACTTTCCCCACATTGAAGAGCTGTTTGGAATTAGAATCCCAATTCATGCTCATTATAGAAATAGGTCTTTTCTACACCGTTCAGAGGTGACATTTCCCTGAACTTTGTCAAATTAAGATATGGGGATGTGATTTGAACTCATTGTTAGGATGGTTTTAAGGGCTTCATTCTTCTGCAGGCAGCTGTGTTGCAGTTAATTTCAGTGGGTTTAGAGCAGCAGAAGAATGGCTTGACAAAGTGAAAAATTAAGCCCCTACCAAATAAAAATCTATCTTTACCAGAATCTGACTTTAGCAACTGACTTTGTGTGGTTTGTACTTGATGACTTTGTGTTAAGATTTATATTTACAGTGTTGTTATGCACAAAGTCTTCCACAGAGAATTTTTTTTCTTTCTCATAATTAAAACAGCAGGAATTAATGACGAACTGGGGAGGCTTGCTGTTTCTGCAGTAATGAACTGAACTGCTTTGAGTGGCTAAGAAAAAATGTTAATACAGTGATTATTTTGGTGTGAATCGAGTCCTGTCATAAAATATAAAAGTATTAAAATTGCATTAGACATATAAAAAAATCTCAACCCAGAATAGTAAACACATTGCATCTGTGTAAGTAGTATAGCTTTGATTCTAGTGCTTGGCTAATTGCAAGAGAAAATATTATCATTTCCTTCCAAATGGCAAACGTTAAAAAATTACCTTACCCAAGATCCTTCGAAAACTGAGAGCACTGCCCTTGTAAATTCATCCTCTTCTGTCTCCCTTCCCATTTTCATCTGTTTTTCTTTTCACCTAGGAACTTTTAAATAAAAGTTACAATCTCTTCTACTGGTTTTACTGAACTACATCCCTCTGGCCAAATCAGTTCTGCCCAAACGGTCTCTCTCTGCTCTTCATTTGCCAGTTCTTCAGCTCTCACCATTTCTAAAGGAACTGATACACCTCGCAGGATAAGCAGGCTGAGGGCTGCCTGCAGCAGAAATTACAGCAGTATGGCAGAACCAGGAGGAGTCTGGGTGTGCAGGGTAGGAGACTCAGTGAAGCTGAGGGAAAGGGGCTGTGATTGCCCCACTCACGTTATCAGAACAGAGAATAGCAGTTCACTATGAAATTGGTTGTTTGTGATTGAGACACCCCATAAACGTTGGCAGCTCAGGATGTTTGTATTCAATTGTTAGTCCCTTTTGTTTCTGAAGAGTATTCTTGTCCCTCTCTCCCAAGAAGAATGTCTCATGGTGCCTTGGAACTGCAGGGACATGCAAAGATTGAACACCGTAATTCCTAACTGACACAGCCAAAAATTGAGATCAGTTACATTGTCTCCATGAGCCTAGCAGAGAGATTGTGTGTTCAAGTTTTTCCGTAATGAATTTTAGTTTAGAATTTTATATGGAAAAGTCCTCCTTCCCTGGAGACAGTCCCTGACTTCCCTCTGCCTTGAGTTCAGTACAGAAGCCATCATTCTCCCGTTTTCCTTCAAGTCATGCTTAAAGTCTTGTTCTAAGTTTTTGCCCTTCTTTCTGCATGTTATGCTGTGGCATCCCTTCGTCTCATACAGCCATCCCGTTGGCATTCAGGCAGTTGCCTTCTCCATGGCTGTTTTTTGACCCCTCAGGAGACACTTGAGCTTGCTGGCTGGGCTTCTGGGGGTGGCCTCTCTTGCATCAGCCATCTAACCCATTCAGCAGGCTGAATCCCTTCTCACTCTCATACTGAGCGAAAGCTGCTTTTTGCTCCCACCTAGTTCCATGTTGTTCCACACAATTCCTGGAATAATATTATCCATTCTCCTTTGCCTCTGTTAATTCTCTCATAAGAAATGTGCAAAACCAACTTCCTACTTAAAATACACACAGTGTGATGTTTCCAAAACATTTGGTGTTTACTGGGTCCGCTGCTTATTGTGGTGTACCTGCTGTTTGTTCAACACGTACCAAGACTCTGCTGTTCAGGTGCTGAAAATGTAAACACATACATTAATATTAGTCTGGGACTGTATTTTCGTTGGCGGATGAAGGCTGCCTAGCACTGTGGGCCTAGGAGATATAAATAATAAATTGATAGTGTGAATACTGCAGTATGAATTATAATAGATTTAAAATATACACTAAACTTTTAGACCTTTCAGGAAGAAGTTAGAGAGGTGTTTGGGGAATGCCTTTGTCTATCTAAGTCTTCTTGCACATCCACCCTCTTGTCAATGGTTGTGTTGTAAACCACCATTCCTCAGGATATTCTGAAGGCTCCAGCTCCAGTCAGACTCTAGGAGATTTTCTGTCTTCACTTAAAGCAGAATCAGAGAATGCATGATCCTGCACACAGGGTTGAAGTATATCCTAATGTTTCAGAGGCCAAAGCCCTAAAGTATTTTTGATTTCAGAATTTAGTAAGTATCTTTTTTTTTTAGAGGCTTTGGCCTTGATTTTTCAGTGTTTGAGATTGGCAGTATTGTGTCTGTTAATGTTGGCTCTAATTCTACTGCATAGCAAGATACGAAATTTATATGATATGGGTATTCGTGAACCTTCTGGAGTACTGAGAGACTTACTTCGATGATGGTCTGGCTTCTGGGGAATTACAGTATTACAGCACTTACAGAAAAGATCAGAAAGATATCCCTGTCAAAAAAAAAAACCCAAACGTGGATGCTGCCTGAGCTTGCTGGCCTGATGTGCCAGGGAGCTGGTGGTCTAGTTTGATACAAAGATCCTCCAGTACGGTCTCTCTCCTGAATGGTAGCTCACAGTCCAGGTGAAGCAGGTGGTAGTTATCAGAGCGACATAAGGTTTTCCACCGAGGAAATAAGGCCCAAAGTGTATTTATGTAGTTCAGGCTTTTTCCCCCTCAGGACAGTTCTGGATGGTTATTTTAAATCACCTTTAAAAAATTGAGGGAAGTTATTTTCCTTTAAAAGCAAGGAATGTGTAAGGGCTTAAGTTTCCTTAAAACTTTTTGGACTTAGCCTGGTTTTCTATGGAAATTAGCCTCATTGCAATCTCTGTGTCTGTCTTCAGGTTCCCTTGCAATAACTTTTCAAAATGTTGGTTGAATTTATTCAGATTTGACAAGGGAGAAAAGGTCTCAAAGATATTATCTTTGTATGAGTTTCATAAAAATAGGCACCTAGATAGATGAGAGTCTGATTAGTATTCCCGCTAAAGGAAAAAAAAGGCACTGTAGGCTCAACCACATTATTAAACAGCTGAGAGTCCGTGTGGGAGACTGACATAGAAAACCTGTCTTCAGGGTGTCTCAGAGAGTCTTGCCTGCTCCTGTTTCTATTTCTTTTGTCACCCAGGTTGCCAGCATCCCACTGGTAAGAGTAGCAATGTCAAATGAACCCATGTCTTTTTTTCCTGGTTGTATTTGTAGTAGGGTTGCCTGTTTGTTAGAGCAGGATACCAGTGCACTTGCAGCATCAGCATGACACATTGGGACCTTCAGAGAGGGCTCAGTGTTGGTAAGCTACCTAATTCCCCCCAAACTAGCTGATGTCAAGTCTCTAAAGTTCAGAGGGGGCTTTCAGTTGGTCTTGGAGGAGGCTTTAAGGTCCTTGAAGAGGAGAAGATTAGTCTACGTTAAGCTTCCTGAAGCCTTTTGGAGGTCTGGGAATGTCACTGCTACAAGGTAAGCTCTGCAGGTCATAGCCCCACTGCAAACTGGAAGATAATGTGGAAATGTTCAGGTCAGTAGGAACCTGTGATCTGCAGGCGGGACTGTGTAGTGCAGTGGGACACCATCCAGGACTTACCAGCTTGCTCCAGAGGCAGTGACCTGCCTTGCTGCCATGGTTCCAGGTTAAGAAGACCTGGGTTGCATCCAACCTCGGCCTTTTCAACATGTAGCCAGCTTAGTCTTTCCTAAGCTGCACGTCCCACCCTGTGCTTCCAGCCTCAGACTTAGTGAGGGGAAACTGTGCTCAGTTGTGTCTTTCCCATTCTTGAACACCTGCTGTCCGTAGGGCACTCCACTGCATAGGGGACCATAGCTATTATAAATTTGAGGCCAGGTAGCCTTCAGCCTCTCGTGGGCTAAGTTGGGTGAGGTTATGTCACAGAAATTCCCATGTGAAGGACAAAATGCTCAGTAGTTTTCCTGAAGAAAGGCTCTCTCTGACCCCATTACCAGCATTTCTGTAGCTGTCCTTTAGTGTCATTTAGCAGCTCAAGGGAAAGAGGGTTCACCATCCTGTAGGTAGCTGTGTGCTGCTCTGCAGCTCCCTAGAGTAGGTGCACCAAGTCCCAGTTTTCGTTTAGATAAGTGTACGTAAATAGGGCTGCATTTTTTCTTCCAGTAGATCTTCATGGAATTTGTGATCAATGAGGCCCCCTGGAGCTCTTTAGAAAAGCAGTTTTATGAGCAGTAGAGCTGCTGAGAGCTGGTTGCCTATGATTTATGTCTCGTGATTAGGTTATCTGGAATTTAACATGTTCCTAGTGCTAATTAAAGTATCCTCAATAATGTCTCTCTCGTATGTGGAGTCTCTAGTGCCCACGAAAGACTGCAATCGCAATAGCAGGGAAACTGTTACGGTCTTTCTCCTCTGCTTGCCTACCTGCTTTCAGGAAACTCACAAGAACGCAAAACCTTTGCGACAAGTGTAGTGCCAAATTGGGCTGAAAAGAGTAGAAAGAATACAAAATTACTAAAGAGGGACAGATAGAAAGATAAATATGCATACATCACGATTGCACCAGCCTGATTTCTTAGAGAGTCAAGCCAAAAGTACAGGAAGTGTCAAAAAGAAAAAAAAAAGTGAATGTCATTTCAAATGAAAACAGAGAATGGTCACTTCTGAGCTCTTGTGACCTAAAAGAGTTGCAGCCTTTGCATCCCGTCCCAACCCACTGGCATGACTCTTAGCATATGCGGTATAAATTCTGAGAAACTGTTGGTCCCGTTCATTATGTGTGTGCTTGGCTAGCAATTTATAAATGACTTCTGGGTTTGGAGGTGCACATACAAGCTGTGCTGTGTGTGCTGATGTGCTAAAGGTAATTTTTGTAGTGGCGCAAATTGGAGAAGTTGTGCGAGTTTTCTGGAGAGGCAGAGCCAGAATTGTACATGGGTGTGTTACGTTCTGGTAAGAATCTCATGGGCAAAAAGCCAGTTGATAGGTGTGTCCTTATGTGATCGCAGGCATCAGCATCCATCTCGGTGCCTCTAGAAAATAAGTTCTTTCCGTTATAGTCCATACCACCTGGCGAATGTGCAGCTTTTATTGACCTGATTTTTTTTTGTGCTTTCCTCAGTGACAGCTTGATTCTTCTTGCCATGCTTCTAAAGAACCCTTACTATAAAGATTTCTTAAAGGTATTTCTGTTTGGGGGTCATGTTGTGCCTGTGCCCATGTTTTAATGAATGTGTTTCTATCAAGATATAGAAACATTTTAAGCCTGGTACCAGCTAGCTTTAATTGAAGAGGAGAGAAAAATCCCAGCATGATTGGGTCCTTGGGGAAATGGTGAGTTTCTACAGCTGAGCCTTTGAAATATCTAGGCAGTTTAGAAGAGAGAGGGAAGTAAATGTGAATGAAACAGCCAAGAGATTGGAGGTATGGCTGAAAAATTCCAGCCAAGACACATGTGGAAACTGTGCTCAGAGATTTCTCATATGCTTGGATCTGATCCAAATGAACGAAAATCAACAGGGGACTTTTCTACTCACTGCAATGATTTTACTATTACAATACCCTTTGTTTTATGAATTTTCTCATGCTAAGAAAAATAAGGTTCATGTGTCTACATGGCAATTTGGCAAAAATAGTTGTAGCTATACAACAAATTGGCACTGCTGGAGCAGTAGTCCAAGCATGGAAATGCTGCTGCAGAACCACAGGGAGGAACTGGGACAAGTTCTTAGGCAGGGTGTTAGAGGCCAGTCCCCAGGATGTCTTGGTCACAGGTTGGAGGAAGAAGCTGATTCCTATTAAAAGGCCTTTGGCTACTCCAGGGAATGACTAACATATGTTCCATAGCCAGGGCTAGAGTTCGTCATTGTAAATCATAGTAAAATTAATGGCTGAGGTGCAAAAAGGCACAGCTTTTGCCAGCTGGGGAAAAAGGTCAAATGCGAGTATTCTCAAAGAAGACTTGCTATTTTAGAGGAGCCCAAAAGTGTTAGGTTTCCTCTGCTTCCCCCGTTTATTACTTTGGCAATGGTTAAAAACCATTTCAGCCTGCTTTGCGTGTTCCAGCCAGATGCTATGCAGTGGTGGCTTGAACATCTTGAACCTGTCTTGGTTGTAATTGATGGAAAAACTCCCTTTAAGTTCAGTGAATCACGAATTGATTCTTAATACACTTAAAATGTTACTATCAGTGGAAATACACCTGTGCTGATTTCCTCTTTGTTCTACTCAGATCACCTGTTTCAGCTCAGCAGCTCTCAAAATTTCCAGTGTATTCACCCACCCACATGCTCAAATCTTGAGATGTCAGAGTCATGAGTCTTTTTCTTTCTTTTCAAATAAATCATGGCATCCATGGCTCTGGAGACAGCCTGACAAAAATGTAGCTGTAACCGAAGTATTTGCTGTAACTGGGAAGCGTACAGAGATCAATTAAAACAACCAGTTCTCACTCACTGAGAAATTTCTCAGATTTGGGAACTGAAACCTCCAGTGCTGGGATTCACCTTAAAAGTTAATGGCTTTTGAAAGCTTGAGCCAAACCATGTTCAGATATTTCTGGGGTCTAAGCAAAACGAAGAACTGGTTTTGTTTTGAGGACATAATGAAGGTTTCTTTTTAGGCATTTACAACTTCAGAAGCAGTTTCTCCTCTGTGTAGGATTATAGTTGCTTGATAAAACTGTGGAACCACTTTGCAGGATAAGTGAAGCCGATGTATAGCACAAAATATTACTGTGCTCCGTAATTATCTGAGTCCGTATACCTAAAGGGTAGAATTATGCTTTATTTTGTGTGAGTAACCTGTAACAAAATAATGTGAGGGCTTGTCTAAACTTGCCTTGGATGCATTTTCCCCATGTCTCCATGGAGTCGGTGTTACTGTTGAGAGAAGGCTAAGCGGAGGTACAGAGGAGCAGGGAGGGGGACAGATTGCACACCCCAGAGCGGTAGGCAATGCTCAGCTGTCCCTTTGCCAGTGCAAAGTCACTGGCTGTTGTTTCCATACTCTCCAGGAGCATATGGACGTTTCATATGTTCTTGGATAAATTATCTGTGTTATAAACACCCTCCTCAGCATCATGAAATGAAGAGAAAAAAGTGACAGGCTGTATTTAATTATTAACCCCCCCACACACACTAGAGGCTATTTAGTTTGAATGCACGTAACTAGCAGGGCACGGTGGTGGTTTGACTCACACTCTGTGGGCTCTCACTGTCAACGCAGCGATGCTCTGAACCATTAATAATGTGACATTTTAACTGGGGGGAAATAAGTGTCTCTTGAAACCACATTTCTGTCTTCCACCCACCCCGCTCTAGCATTCATCTGGATTTACTGAATAAGGTTAATGGATTATTTAGCAGGTTTCTCCAGCCATTATCAGCTAGCACACTCTGTTTATGTAGCTGGCCTCTCCTGTTCTGTCAGCTGTCATAAGCTTCTCAATTAGAAAAGAGGGGGGAAAAAAGTATGAAATAGGTAACTATGGTAACCTGTGATGTGGGTTTTTAAGAAGTGCTCAGAAACCTAGTGGCAACAGAGTTTGGAAGTTCAAAGCTTTAATTTATTCAAGAACTCTCTTGAATCAGAGTATTGAAAGCATTTAGAATAAATTTAGAACTTTTTTTTTTGTGGAACAATATTGCAGTCCTAAGCCAAAGCCATCATACAGACTGACTGCTTGCTCTGCTCACATCAGAAGAAAATAGGAGAGGGTAAATATGCCCTTGTTCCACTGTTCTCCTGCAGAGCCTGATGGCCCCTGCAATGGAATAGCTTGTGAGAGCGGTGGTTTCTAGAAGCAGCAGTGCTTCCATTGTTCTGTTGTATTCCTGTTTACACTGAAATGATGAGTTTAAAAGTGGTCATACAAAGCCCTGAAGCTGTGTGTGCTTCAGGGGCACCTTTCAAGTAAAGGTCCCTACCTCAGAAATTCAGCCCCAGTCATGCTGTCTGCTGAGGGGGAAAAAAAATAAATAAATACACGGGATAGTGCTAAAAGCTTTTAATTGACCAGAATTGCCCTATGAAACATGTGTCTTGAGGTCAAAAACTTCAGGGGGATCAGTGGAATTGTATACATATTTGCCTTTTGTAAAGCAGGCTGTTTTGTCACGTTTTATTATCGTAACATGCAACCGAAGGTGGATACTGGAAAACTTTGCCTCCAGTCCATGCCATGTCAGTTTGTCAGTACACTTCCAGTAGGAAATTATTATCTGCTGCTGGGTCAGTACTCATTTCCCAAGAAAGCTGTCTGAAAAGGTGGGTTTGTAACAAAGGGAAGATAGGTGGTGTATTGGTCTGAGGATTGCTGAGACCTAGGAGCAGTCCCTGCCTCTGTCCCAATACCAGTGATCTTGGGCAAGTCATCTCATCTTTCTCCTTCTAAAACACAGCTTTGTTTATTAAATGTTTTATTTATTTATTATATTACTATGTTTATTTACATAGAACAGATTTTTTTTATTAGAATATCATCTCCTGGAAGAAGGGAAAGCTCTTGCTGTGGGTACATGCTGTTCTTTGCTCAGCGGGGGCCCTGGCCTGAGCCGGCAGCTCTAGGTGTGTTATAAGCTGCTCTGTATTTTATGTATTGCACGCTAAGGCGACTGGGCTGTAGAGGGTTAGTAGAGACAGGGTCCTGACTGCCTTTCTCCAGCTTCTAAACCCAAGCAAGTTCAGCCTTTCACGGTAATTCATCAGGTTGCAAGGTATAGTCTTCAGGTTGTTCGAGAAGTCGTCACATAACTGAATTTGTCAGCTATTGGTGAATCCCAAGAGTGACCTCCAGGAGTTAGAAAGTGCACTCTTCCCTCTGGTAGGTGTTTGCAGTATCTGATCTTTGTGCTGGTGATTTTGCTTTGTCATAAAACTTATTTTCTAGAAAGCCAGCCCTGTAACTCTGAAGCCTCCAAATGCTTACCCCAAGTCTTCCTGTTTAACCAACTTGAAACAAATAGCATATAATTTATTAATGGTGCGTAAATTGAGAATATTGCAGTTCAGTCAGATGCAGGGCATAGCCATGAAAGGTCATAGTTCGTGCGGTGGTGTTTGAAGTGCTGGAGAATTTCTAATGTGTTTGTGCTGTGGCTGTGTTTGTTCCGAAACTGAGGGAAGGCTGTGCTCGTGTCTGTTAATCTGGAGGTTCCTTATTAATAGGCTGCACACTTCATTGATTTTTAATTAATTTCTGAAGAGACACAGAGGATAAGTGCTGCAGCCCACAGACATCTCTGTACTTATTGCAGTCCACATCTCTATTGATCGCCTGCCTAAGGAGCAGAAGTAATCCATTTTAAATACACTTTCTTGGAGAGAGTGAGTGCACTACACAATATACTCTCCCAATTGTAATTGTGTTGGCAAGAGGTCAGTGGCTGGGGTGGGAGCAAGGTAGTCTGTTGTTTAGTATGCTGCTGGCCCTCCCAGCACAGGCTTCTCTGCAGGCTTCATTTCAAAAAAGCCTGGTTATCTGCCTTGTGGGGAGTTGATAACTGCAGAGTATTGAGAAATCAGTGGTCACAGCTCCACTGTTAAAGTTGCACTGGGAGCTCCTTTATAGGACACATTGAGCCTGCCTCCTTCTTCAGAGAAAGGAGCTGGAGCTAGTCAAACTGTAGCAATTAATGTAAGGGAGAAGAACAGCATTCCAAAAGCCCTTTCAGTTCATTAATGTGCCGATACCTCTTTCTTTGGTGGACGCTTTGAAAAGCATCAGACACTTTCTAGGGGTATGTGATCCACTGGGAGCTGTAACCTGGAGTCTCTGAACACTCCACAAATCAGAGGATAGGCACATTCTTCCTGCTGACATGTGTGGCACAGGTTACTAGGATTGGCTTTTGAAATGGTAACTCACAGTCTTTGTCACGAGGGCTGGGTTGCTGCCAGCCTCATGAATGGATTTACTTGGCAATGAGTGTTTATTGCCCAGCAAGGAGAGTTTTGCAGTAATAAGTTTGTTATTTAGGCAGTTAGTTCTTATTTAAAGGCTTCTTTTATAGAAAAAAATGTGTTGACAACATGTAGCTGTGCTTGCAGCCAAACCAGCGTTAAGTACTTCTGTGCTTCCTGGACAAAGGTGAGTTGTGTTGGCATTAGTGGATACAGAAAGCATGAAATTGTGACTTACAGAGCCCAGGCCCTGTGGTACATTTGGGGAAGGGCATCCCTGCAGTGGAACAGAAATCTGCTGCTGAACAGTCAGCCTTTTTCTTACACAGGGACTGTCGGTAGATTTCTGCCTTGCTTTTTTCTCTTCCTACATGGGGCAATGCACCCAAAGGACAGACTCTTGAAAACACCTGACTGGTTTGTGTGCTCAGCTTCAGAAGCCCTTGTGAGCAGCAGATACTGCAGAGCCAGCAGGGAGGCATCAGATGCTAAGTACTTTATCAAAGTGCTGGGGGTGACCCTTTACCCATGAGTCCCTAGCTTCATTAGGTTTTTCCTACTACAGCTCTTGGTCCTGTTCAGTAATTGAAGGGTCAGAAACTCTCTTGGTGTGTCTCTGCTGCAACATATATTTGTGGATCGCATCCGTGTTGGCCTAGTGAGGGTACAAGAGGAGCTGCAAAGCTGTATCCAGGTTACTGTGTCCTTACTGGTGATATGATATAATAAGCGCAATGACAAGCTAGAATTTCTCTCACCTCTTCAGCCTGCAGAACCATAAGCTGAGCTGTGATTATAGGAGAACATCCCTATCCTTTCAAACACTTTGGGAATAGGGAGAAAGTACTGCAGGTGACTAATATACCCTGTGTCCACATAGCCTGGGGGGCTGGGACAGCTGGCCCGAGTGAAGAGGTACCACAGCCCATAATGAGCCATTTTGCCCGTTGAAGGCACTAAAGCAGGAAAAGGAGAGCACCTTGCACCCCACTGGCTTACGAATCGCTGTGGCAGGAGTCTGAGTTAATTGCAAAATGGAGATTAGATACAACTCCACAGCTCCCTCCCTCGGGAATGTCATGCATAGGAATGAACTTTTTTTTTCTCCCATCCTCAACAGCCCATGTAGCAGCTGCACTGTGCCTGCAGGTGGGGCCAGAACTCGGAGACACACGCGATGTGGGCAGTCTTGAAATACCTGTTTTGCATCAAATTCCGTATGCTGCTAAATGTATTTTTTATGTAACATCTTTCATCAGAAGAACATGAAGTGCTTCACAGACTCTTTACGTTCAGCACCACCTAATCTAGATATCTGCATAATTTGAAGGAGCCAGGGAAACAACATACTTTTTTTGCAGGAGTTCAGACAAAGGATGTGTTTGATGGTGACAGTGGAATGAACGGTCTGGTGATGCCCGAGGAACTTCAACATCCACTCAGGATAGATAGCTTCATTTCAAGGACCCCAGAAGCTACGAATCGTGAACCAATCAGTTCAGCAGTGACCCATTTATCTGTGTTTTGAAGGGGTGAGAAGACACTCCTGAGCTTTTAATTTAGGATTGCCGTGGGTCTGGGCCCATCAAAATGCCTCTCCTCAGTCCAGTCAGTTAAGTCTTAAAATGTCATAAGCTTATGAACTTGCTTCTCCTCTAGTTTCTTTCTACTTTTTCTCCCTTTATGAATCGCCTGTCATTTTGGAGTTGCCTGCATTTTTCCTGTAATTCTCATCTAAACTTTTAGCCTCAGAGCCTCTTTCCCTTTCCTTTTGCTTCCTGACTGTTTTGACTTGTTATGCTCCAGCACCCTTTTTATTTTGTGTCTTGGGCCATAGCTCAGCAATGCAGTAAACCAGGCTTGAGGACTTCTGTTACTGGAACAAATATACGATGGCAGCTGCATGATGCAGAACAAAGATCCGGTGTAGACTTTTTCCAGACTTGTTCTTTCAGTGGGTAACTGACATATTTATACTGCCACAGGTAGCGCGTGTCCTGCTGTGGTTGGTATGGAGCCAACTCATCTCAATTTTGTGCTCTCATGTATGAGCACATAGAACTTGCCCTTCTGGGTGATCCCCAAGTGGAGAGATGTAAGACTAACCTGTGTGCAAAACATCACCACTACTTTTCACAGCAGAACTAGCTTGACTTACCTGTGCGGGAGTTGTAGTTGCATTGGTCATCTATCCATTGAGGTAGTAATCCAGCTGTGCTGGGATCCTGCCTCTTGAAGTCAAGGACAGATAGTCTTGGGCTTGCTTCTGTGTACTCTGAACTGTTTAGTCCAAAACCATCTAGCAGGACTATGAGAAAAGGGATATATCAGCAGGCATGAATGCCTGGCATCCACACTGCTCATGTCACACCAACTCGGAGTGCAGGTCTAGCAAGTTTCCATTGCCTGGTCCTGGTCAAGTGGACAGGTCCAAAGCGGCTGTAGGAAAATTCATTTAGTTAAGTCAGCTTTGTATCCTAAGACTGCATGTAAAGTCAGCCCGCTTGAGATAAAAGCACTTTTACCCCAAGACACAGTGTGCTACATGTGAATAGCACATTGCTTCAAACTTAAATAAACTGTAGAGAAGAGAAACCTTGAGAGAGCTTAGTCAAGGGAACAGGAGGTAGGAAGAAATAACTATCACGTAAGCATTGTCTACCATTTACCAGAGAGAGAGATATTAACTTAGCCTATATAAATGCGAAGAAACTGAACTCCTAAATATCTGGGGTCATACTGTAGCCTAGGATGCAGGAATGGACCTCCCTTGCCTGCTTTACTGGAGTTGGCAAAACTCTGGACACTTTCAGAAATCCTTGGCATCTAACCCAGTGGAGGTGTTCATAGCCCAAGGCGCGAGTCTCCAGCTCAGTCTGACAGCTTTGGACTGAACTAGTTAACATCCTTTGCTTTCCCTTGGCTGTGAGGATGACCTCCAGTCCCAGCTCCCAAGCAGAGCTACATAACAAATCACACCTCCCACAGCTATCTCTGGAGTAACAGCTACTTAGATGATTCTGGTTGCTACTGACAACAAAGGGCATTGCGTTTTCCTTGAAAGCGCATTTAGCCCCAGGTAAAATTACCTTTTTTCCATGGGGTAAGCAGGGGAAAAGATGATAGTTTCAAGTTTGCTGTAGTGATTCCTGTTATTAAGGTAGCTTCAAGTTATTAGGATGAAGAGAGAGCAGTCTCCAAGGCTAAAGATTAATGTCCATGAGATTTTAGTTGGGCATGAAATTTTCTTCCCTCACATACCTATCTGATGAATTTGCTATGTGTGCTGGCTTTGGTGGCTGGAAGTTAGGCAGGTTGCTCCTAATTTCTGGGTGGGGTAAAATCAACATTCCCTCTATTTATGGAGATAATGTTTATTATATAAAACGGCAAAAAGCCACCCTGAAACAAAAGTGTTTCTAATATATCCACTTTCTGCTGGTATTACTGAAATTCTTGGGGCAGGTGAAGGTCTTTATACTTTTTTTTTCTTTTTAATTTGAATTGTCTTGCAAAATGATGTCTTGTATTATGCAAAGACATATGTATATACTTAAAACTTTAGCTAGTGATTCAACACACTTCAGTTCATCTCTGGTAATTATCCCAAAGTGGCGACTTTGCATTTAATGACTTAGTACCTGCTTAAACTCTGTCCTGAGTAATGAATACCTTTTTTTTCTGGAAGAGAAGTACAGGCACCTAATGGAAAGAGCTCTTAGACAAGGCTCATGCAATTCAGAGAGTTGGACATTCACTGAACGACAGCTGCCACCAAATCCAGAAGCATCCTCAGCAGGGAGGTGGGACTCTGAAAAGTCCAGAAAAAGTGAAGGAGATCAAATACAAAAACCTGAAACAGTCTGTGCTTGCAGCTCTTACACTCCAAGCTGTACAAATGGAGGTTGTACTCTAAAACTGCCCTCAGGAACTGGGAGAGAAATGACAGCAGCAGAAAGTAACACTGGTAGTGAAGTAAGAAAACAGCAAATTATGGCCACATCTTAAAGGCAGGAGATCTCAGGGGACAAACCCATCACTTTCCAGAAAAGCTTCAATTTCCTTTTTAAAAAAAACCCTCTATTCTTTTATTTCCACCACTAGCCCACCTTTGATGATACACTTCTGTAGATGTCTGCAGCACTCGAAATCCTAATACTTTCTGAACCTAACGATACTTTCTACTGCAGTTCAGCACTTAAATCAGAAAGCTGTCCTGTCTCATTGTCTTCTCTCCTCCCATGGATTTTTTGGCACAAAGTCTCCTTTCCACTGTCCCACTTCAGTTGCCAGCACACATTATCTCATTTTCAGGTCTGTCATTTTTCTTGTGAAAAGAACATGAGCATACCTGACCATACCTGAAATAACCATACCAAATCTGTGTATCCACAGTCCTAGAGACTTCACAAACACTCCATAGTAAAATTGGGAAAGGCTTTCCTCTTTTGTAGCTCTTAATGACTAACTTTTAGTCTATTCAACAATATAATTTTTGTTCTTTGCTATTTCTAGACAACTCTGAGAGTAAACTGATGGGTAGAGAGCAGGATTCACCTCAGCTAGTAAAACTGATAATTTTTTTTCCCCCTCTAGTTATTACATAGCAAACTGTCAAGGCTAAAAAGTGACAAGCAGGAAATTCGTACTAGAGTTATCTCCTAATGGCCATTTACATCTTTCCTGTCCACCTCCCTTCTTTGAACAGAGGTGTCTTGGCTTATTACAAGCCTGTTCTCACCCTCAGCATTTCGATGAGTTTCCCTGGTGCTGTTGAAAGCCTTGTGTGAAACATATAAACGTGTGGGCAGGTCAGGTTAGTCATTGTGCAGACGAGGATAAAAGACCTTTAACAATAATCAAAGTCCTGGCAAGGGCATTTGTGCCTGCTTCTGAAAGGAGAGTTTGCATTTTGACAGTTGTGTAATCGCACGTGTAGAAGGGATCTAGGCTGCAGGTGCTTTTACTACTGTGTATGTCTAAGTAAAGATCCATATAGCACAGATCTGTCTTCATGTGAGACTCTGATACAGGGTGAGGATAAAGGGGCACAGCTGTGAAAGATAAAAGGCTATTCCTCACTTATCCTGGAGTTCCAAAAGGACCTCCTCAACTTATCTGTGCTATAGCTGTTTGCAGTGGCTGTTTGACTTCTTAATAGCATTAGGTGCTTTTCAGAGAGAGATTTTGTTAAGGGATCCTCGCAGTAATTGCATTTCTAATGACATTCTCTGTGAGGAAACCTCTGTCATGAGCGTGATGAGGAAGTATCAGTGATGGGTGGGTTCTTGTGTTGGTGTGAGATGAGTCTGGGCTCAGAGATAATGGCACAACTGTAATCCTTAATGGTTTAGTGTTGAACTTTTTCCTCTCAGTGGTTTCAGCATAAAGTCCCACCCTATTGTGGATGTTCTAGCACGTATGCTGAAGTCTGTGTACATTTTATACTTTGATAATTATATTGGATCTGCATAGCTCTAATTTGGACAAGTCCTGAAGGGCACTTCATTTCCCAAGCGTCACAGATCACACCACAAATGGCACAGCATAGTATCTTTTGGGTCAGGCACTAATTTGGCATTTTTACATACAGGTTTCTTTCCGTTGTCAGGGTCTAGGGTCACTTGTAGTTCTGTCTTGTAATTCTTCTAAAATGTTCTCTTGGTATTTGATCATGGGCTTGTTGGGTGGTGATGGCATGAGCTGTGTAATGCAGAGAGGTTGCTTTTTTTTTTTTGTTATCACACTTATGTGTCATGTAATAAATTAGAGAGGCATATAGAGCACTTTTTCTGGCAGGTTCAAAAATGCCTTCAAATTATGATTCTTGGCATAATATATGTTTAGACAGTGTTGCTGCCGTGAATACTGTAGGATTCCCATTTTTAGATAGTTTTCATTCTGCTTGCGTAATCTGATTTATTGAAAAAATATATATATACCTTTTCTCTTATACTTCTGTCATCCATCTTTAAAAATTGTTGATAGGATATCAGGAAAATTGAACATGTTTACACTGGGTATTCCTAAGAGGATTCACACGACCTGCAGAGGATTTTGTAGCTGTCAACCCTACATGGGTTGTTTTTAGCTTTGCAGATAACACAGGTGGGAAAAAGCCCTGAGAAGCTTGTTTGACAGAGGTGAAGTAAACTGTGAGTACAGTGATACACAGACAGCTGTTTCTACCCTCTTTCTGGATAGAACAGAAAACTAGGTGTGGTATTGGTTAGGAGCAGTATTCAAGTTGGCAGTTAGACATCTTTCTAGTTCATAAGAGAGTATGAGGTTAGGTTGAATAAAATCTAATCTTATCAAGATAATATTAAATAATAGCACAAGATTGAAATAAATGGAAATGAATTAGTAGAATAAACAGTGAAACATCCTGAAGTGTCACCCTACATGTTTAAAAAATGTTTGGAAATTAAATATGTAGAGAAGGTGAAATAAGACCAAGGAGGCATGGTTAAGGGTTTGAGTGTTTAACTCTTTCAATGAAGAATGTTTCTGGACACCTTACCCTCCATTCCTGCTATTATTAGCTAAAGATGGGAGGCTACAGCCTTGGTACAGGTCATCTGTTTTGATTTTAACGTGACAGAGATTCTGTTTCTTTATTTCTGCCAGATGAAATCTTCAATTTCTTCATCACATTTCAGTGCTGATATGTGCAAATTGATCTACTAAAAATGACCATTTTATTTGGGCTTAATGTATTCTGATACCAACAGAATTCTCTGATCAAATTCTCTGGGTTTTTGTGTCCTCATCAGATTCTGCCCACAAAGTTCTTTTTGCAGGTTTGGACCTTTCACCCCAGGTGAAAGGGAGGGACATGAGAATGGGAGGTGGCTGAAGCCCACCTACTTCCCAGAGTACGTGGTATGCGCAATGTTGACACTGCCCTGAAGCACTTTCTGGTTACTGTTCAGTGTTAGAGATGTGAAATAGAATTTATATGAATTTGTAATCTGTCTGAATTTTATAGGCCCACTTTTGGGGTTGTTTTTCCTCTGTTACACAGTGTTGTTTCTATTGACTGTGTTGTCTTTTTCTGGTTGGATTTCTTCGGATGGTAGATCTTGTGCTAAGCCCTGGTGCCTCTGGTTTCATGGTGTGTTTGTTGTATGACTTGTGATTGTTTGATCTATGAGATCTATTTGTCCTTTTTCTACAGGTTTTAATTTCATGTCAAAAAACATGCTTTCAAAGACTTACAGTTCTGATGTTCAACAGCTAAAAGTATTGATTTGCAATTGGCAGGAGGGTGTGTTTGCTTCAGCTAGCAGTCCTTTTAAAAAATAATTCCATTTGCTTTATACCAAAGAGTCCTGTGTCCCCTTTCAAACCTCCTTTGTGTTGACTGCAGCAAAGCCTACCACATTAAAAATGAAATAGTGTTTATGACAGATGTTCTCTCACATATTTTCAAACCTTTTAGTGGTGCTTGCCCTGGAATTTTTCACCTAAAAGCCACATCAGTTGAGAGCTCCACTTGACGCTTTTTGTAAAGACATCAACTTTTGTCAAGAAAGAGCTCCATTCTGGACCAGTGGTGGCTTTTCTGGACCAGTGGTGGCTTACCCATACCAATTGTCCTCCTGGTGTGTATGGGGATAGGTATGTGTGAGCTTCTTATGGTGTGAAAGGGAATAAAATCTGACCTATGACACTGAGTAATCTGGTTATTTTAATCACTACCTGTGACTCTCAGAATTAACATATGTATTGTGGGATAATATGATCTCTTCTGTATTCAACAATGACTTTTTAAAAATTACCGTATATATTATACAGAGCTAATATATTAAGAGATACCTTAAGGGTAATTATCAAGTGTGTAATTTCATCTGTAGATTCTTGTAATGACGGTTAATGTCATAAATGCCTTTTAATGAAATTATAGGCTTGTAACCCTGTCTGACTATCCTTTGTATGTCATATAATTAATAAGACCAAGCTTTGGTGTTCATCTCAGTGTCACAAAGTATCATGTAAACTTCCATACTGATAGTAGATGGTTGGTCTCTCATCAGAGTAAGAATAAGGTTAAGGCCAGGCAGCTGAATGGGATTGTTAACAGAAATCCTTCTAACAGAATAGATATCCTCATAAAAAAAAATGGCTATCGATCTAGTGTCTATAATACTACATGCAAAATTTTAAGGGAGTGAAAAAGCAAGTGGGTTGCAGCACTTAGAATAAAGAACTGTTTTCCTTCTAATCCACTGAGGGTAGTGAAAATCTGTGTCCAACTTAGAAGCATTTGGAAATGGCTAAGCAGCTTCATCTTGAACTGAAGACACTTGCCTGGAACATAGAAGAGCTGGGATTGTTTCCCAGTCTGGCCTAACCTCTGTGGGGCTCTGGCCAAGTTGATTATTTTTTATAGTCTTCAGATTTCCTGTCTGAAAAATGGGGGCCATAGTATTTCTTCTGTTTGTCTCACATTTCCAGATTTTAAACTTGCTGGAGCAAAGGAGATATTTATATGGTTTTTTTCTGTTTGTTTGTTTTGGGGTGGTTTTTTTCCTTTGACAGTTACCAAAGAATCCTATAGAATCATTCACATTGGAGGGAACCTAAGGTTATCTAATTGCACCTCCTGCTCAGAGCAAGGGCAGTGTTGAACTTCCGCCCTCTAGGCTATATTCTGATTGTGAGTACTAGTAAGGGAACCAGAAATTTTACATGTCACCAGTGAAAAGTAGTTCTAAAAAATCATGTAAGACTCACTAAGATTACTTTATTCTTCTCTGTCCTTCAGGGAATGATGTACCTGGAAGAGAGGAGACTTGTCCACCGGGACCTGGCAGCCCGTAATGTCTTGGTGAAATCACCAAACCATGTGAAGATCACTGACTTTGGCTTGGCCAGACTTTTGGAAGGTGATGAGAAGGAGTATAATGCTGATGGAGGGAAGGTGAGTGCTGTACATGTCTGGAAATAGATACATCACTGTGACAAACCTCCTGAAGTTACTCTTTAGGGCAATGTATCCCTATGGGACTATTATCTATGTAAGAAAGACTGTCAGTGGCTTAGCAAACTGTGTTGTGACAGCACACATAAAAGCTGCTCATTTTTTTTGCTCAACAGACTTCACCAGGTGCTGGAATATAATTGTCTGAACAGTTTTCACACTCAGAATTGGGTTTTGTTCATATGTTTCATTTTCTGTCCTGTTTTGAAGACTTCTGCAGCCAGTTCAATGAGTGACAGATGTTCTAAGGCATTTCTGCCAAGCCCCTTTCTCTGGGGCTTCTCAGTAGCTTGCAGTCCAATTTTCCCAGACAAGTAGTTCTCCAGAAAACAGAAAGGAAGGCCACAGAACATGTTTGTATTTGTAGCATATGAGAGTTTGCATATGCACAGCAAAGAGCCGCCTCTTCTATCACTTTGGAAGAGCCTGCGTATACTATTTCTTGCATCCAAGTCTCCAATACCGTGCGGAATGCCAGGCCCCTAAAAAGCTGTCTTGAGGATAATTCTGAAACCAGACATTTTCCCATATTACTTTTCAGCATACCACACAATGCCCATGTAGTGCCTCACCTCATTTGTAATGCCTTCAGATTAATGCATTATAAAATCCAGAAGGCTGTAAGTAAAGGCTGTAAGTACATATGGCTGCCAGCTGCTCCCTAAACATCTTGAAATTCCACATTTCAACCTGTCACAGAATCTCAAGGGATTCTGCCTCACCTGTCATTCCTTTTCCTGAATGTTCAGTTTGCTTTCTGTCTGTTTGCTATCTGTGTTTTTCTGTGCTTGCTCATGCCCTTGTCTGGGACACACAGCTTTTGCCGGTGTGTGCTTTTCTTCTGGAGAGACTGTTGCTTTATTTGTGTGGCTGCTGCCTTTGGCAGCTGTTGGGTGGATTACACCAGCATTTCAGTCAGCGAGGTGAAGAGCCTGAAAGGAGTCACCGGTGCTTTCCCATTTGCCCAGTGAAGAGACCTCTTGGCAGGGAAGGTGGAGTTTTGGCAGTCTTCCCTGATTCCTTCAGTTCCCTAATCCCCTCTTCAGTAACCCCTCTGCCTCTTCCCTCCATCAGCCAGTGAATGAAAGAAAATGAGAAGCTCCTTGCAAACCAGCTGTTCCCTGGCAGCTGTTAGATGATGGCTTGGACTTGTGACACCAATCACACTGCTAGGAGTTCTGGAGCGGGATTTGCACATCAGATCTGTCACTTCCCGGTTCCAGAGAAAACATCCTGTGAAATCCAGAAGGCTTTCACAGCTTAAAGTTGTATTGAGAACATGCAGAGACAGGTTCAGACTGGCTAAAAGGAAAAACTTTTTCACTATGAGGACAATCAAGCGGTGGATCAGGTTGCCCAGGGAGGT
>VZTO01021111.1:54964-74360 GCA_013400615.1 Syrrhaptes paradoxus
ATTGATGGCATACTAGGTACAAAGATGATGCTTTTAATATGCAAGCTCTATAAATATCTGCCCTAATCTGAAAAGCAATGCCCTGAGATTGAATGGAGGTATTTGTAAAATTTTCAGTGATTCCTAGATGAAAAGTATTTTGAAGTATTATTGTTGTTGTAGAAAATAGGAAAGACAGCAGACTTACAAAGTAAAGGAATAGAAACTACAGGAAATATGTAAGAACAAACTTTACTGTGATACTTCAAAAAGCAACTGTGATACTTCTAAAACCATTTTGTTTTATTTGTGTGGCTGCTGCCTTTGGCAGCTGTTGGGTGGATTACACCAGCATTTCAGTCAGCGAGGTGAAGAGCCTGAAAGGAGTCACTGGTGCTTTCCCATTTGCCCAGTGAAGAGACCTCTTGGCAGGGAAGGTGGAGTTTTGGCAGTCTTCCCTGATTCCTTCAGTTCCCTAATCCCCTCTTCAGTAACCCCTCTGCCTCTTCCCTCCATCAGCCAGTGAATGAAAGAAAATGAGAAGCTCCTTGCAAACCAGCTGTTCCCTGGCAGCTGTTAGATGATGGCTTGGACTTGTGACACCAATCACACTGCTAGGAGTTCTGGAGCGGGATTTGCACATCAGATCTGTCACTTCCCGGTTCCAGAGAAAACATCCTGTGAAATCCAGAAGGCTTTCA
Source organism: Syrrhaptes paradoxus (assembly GCA_013400615.1). Lineage (NCBI taxonomy): Eukaryota > Metazoa > Chordata > Aves > Pterocliformes > Pteroclidae > Syrrhaptes > Syrrhaptes paradoxus. Next base: position 55,645 of record VZTO01021111.1, read on the forward strand.
CAGCTTAAAGTTGTATTGAGAACATGCAGAGACAGGTTCAGACTGGCTAAAAGGAAAAACTTTTTCACTATGAGGACAATCAAGCGGTGGATCAGGTTGCCCAGGGAGGTTGTGCAGTTTCCATCATTAGAGATTTTCAAGTCCAGACTGGATAAAGCCCTGAGTAACTTGGTCTGATCTTATAGCTGAGCTTGCTTTGAGCTGAGGTAGGGCTAGAGACCTCCTGGGGTCCTGTCCAACCTGAGCTATCCCGCAATGAGCAATGCAGCTTTGATACTTTAGCAATTCTTCAGGTTTGGAATGACCTGGTTGTATTTAATGCGAATGAAAGCGATAGGCTTTTGCAGAGTTGAGTGGAGGAGGATGAACTGTCTTTGCAAGTGCTAAGCCAACCTTTTTTGAAGAGTGCTATTTTTGCCATAACTGTATAAAGTTATGTTTATTAGTCAACTTCATCGAAGGTGTTTTCATAAGGGTTTGAATGAAGGCACATCCTCTGCTTTTACACCCACCATCTGCTCAGATTTTGCATGCAGTTGCATATCTCTCTGGTTTATTCCAGTACACCTTCCATAGTTCCAAATTAGAGGCGACTTGTATGAGTCCTTGCAAGGTAAAAATCTGTTTTTTAATGCCTGCCCATTAGAAATTAATGGACTGCAAGGCTGTGCCCTCGCAGGCCCAGCTCAGGAATAGGAAACCCTGTGAATCTCATTTTAACATGAACTCAAGAGGGCGAACCCATATGCCAAACCTGGGTTTGTGTTTGTCTACACAGCTTTCTCTGTCAGAAGATATGAGCTCCCTGCAAGGGTGATTGAGAGCCAAAAGCTAACTTCTGAGTTGCTTTCAGGAGCAACTTTTCTAACTGCAGTAATGATGGAGAACTGGGAAGGCTAAGTTCCTAACGAGTATTAGGAGTTAGAAATTAAGCACTATAAATCCTCCCCATTGCCTGTTTACTCTGATGATGATTATGTGGACTGTGAAGTATTATGGACACTGCATTATTATCTGATCTCATTGGAGAGCAGTCAAGATAGCAGTGTCTGGTTTTGTGAACTGTTGAGGCAAAAATGCTTCTGTGTTCTGCCTTCTCTGCTGCACTTCAGATTTAGGGGGATTGGATATAATTTTTGCATTGGTCCCGTCTTTACGTGGGTATGATGAAAAAGTGAGGTGTTCCATTACCTCTGAATCAGTAAAATTTGGGCAGTATGAGAAGTTCTGCAGTTGCCTGGTTTGTATTTCTTACCTCCATGTGTTTAATGATGCAAAGCCCCGTTCTAGAGGGCAAGAACCACCATTTCCTCTGCTGGGTAGTGCTGCTGCTTTTTTTTTTTTTTTTTTTTTTTTTTTTTATTCCTAAGCTTGCAATTGAAAAAGGAAACAGGGAGGAAGCTGATGTCTACATACAGGACCTGTATTGTTTTAATGCTATATTTCTAAGGTTACATTTTTCTTGTCTTTTCCTAGATGCCAATTAAGTGGATGGCTCTGGAGTGCATACACTACAGGAAATTTACGCATCAGAGTGATGTTTGGAGCTATGGTAAATCTTCATGCGATTAGTTTAAAAATTTGTCTCTTGTAAAGCATTAAACCAAGTTTTGTTGCTATGTTAAAAGATATCCTCTTGTCCTAGAGGAGTTAATTCCAGTGGTTTTTACGCTTCCTTTTTTTTCTTGTCTTTCTAAGCAGCCATTGTTACTTGTCTCCTGTGTTACTTCCATGCTCACTAAAATACATTATCATGATGTCCCTGCTGGGGTGACTGCTGTAAGGTCTGGGCTGGTAGCGGTTTGGCTGATTATTATGACAGAAGAAGGCCTCTTTCAGCTCAGCCACAGATTCATAAAAATACAGCTGCAGGTCATAATTTCCAGCAGTCCTTTGAAAATCTTTACTCTAAAAGCCATGAATGTCAAAAAACATTTTCAGGCTTATGGGACTTTCTGTACCTACAGTCAGATAAAAGGGAATTTGTCATAATACAGAGCAAATACAGCAAGGGAAAGAAGAGAAAGAAACGAGCTCTCCAAGCTAACTAAAACAAGCATCCATTTAATTTCACAGATAACCTGGAAATTGTCTAGACAGGTCAGCTTATGTGGACTCCACACACACATAAAAAGTCAAATTTGACAAATGAGATGTTCATTTATTGTTGTTAATTCTGTTATCCAGCTGAGCTGTTGTGCCACATCTACTGAGCTGTCTGCCTGTTTATCCAGTATAGCTATTGCTAATAAAATCATGTGTACCTTTGTAAGTGGAATTTTTCGGCAGTTTCTAGGGCTATGAACTCCTATTTGCATTTCCTGTTGCCGTATCATCTTGAAACAAAAAGGTGTACAATTTATTACTTAGTTTTACCTGTGGGTAGCAGCAAAAGACACTGTTTGCTATGACTGGTTAGCTGCCCTCTTCTATTCAGCTGGGAAAAACATATGAAAGTTAAATTGATCATGTAAAGCTGCTCTTTCTCCTCAAATTCTGTATACTTCATATCTCTTAGGAAAAAATATGCCTACATTTATGAAATTAATTTTAAATGCAGGAAGCCCAGAATATCTATAATCAGAAAGGACAAGACCAAAAACAATTGGCAAGTTATAGTTATTGAACCATCAACAAAGAGGTGATGTTTTATACATATGGTAATTTTGCCCATTACCTTTCACATTAGCGTGACAGCTGGCAAAATATGGTTACTGATCTGGAGGTGTGTTTAAAATGACCTTTGCAATAAAATTAAACTGGTGTGAGAGCAACATTTTCAATATTTAAGATTTTGTTGGGGGATCAATTCTGTTACTTATGATATATGATCTTAGTTTCCAGCTCCAATGCCGAAACAAATCCTGTGGCTATTCAAAAAGAGAATCTTGGTTTTGAAGCACAGCACTATAATAACTCAAATCCATAAGGTGATTTAAGGAAAAAAACTAATACAAGTGGCTGTGAATGACTTACAAGGCAAAGACAATGACATAACATTACTCAGTGCTGTACCTTTGTGGGAAATTGATGCTTTTCCTGGTTTCAGCTGGGACACTGACACAGCAGAGAAAAGTCCTTGGCTGTCCTGACAGCAACTATAAACATCAGTATGTTGTCAGCTGCCTTCTCAGCACAAAATCCTTCTCAGCACAGCCGCTTACTAGTTACTGTGAAGAAGGTTAACTCTGTCCCAACTGAAACTTAGACAGTGGTCTAAGTTAGGAAACATCTGTGTTTTTTCTTCGTAAAATAATAGAGTACATCAGCCATTCTTTTTCCCTTTTGATATGATAAAAGAGTGCATGCATTCCCTTGTTGTTGCATCCATTTACCACCATTTGTTTGTCTTAGACTTTTCTTCTGTGCCTCAGATCTATCATGCTGCTTCTGATACCCATAAAAGTGAGGAAAGTTGCTTTTGAAGTTTATCAAAAAGTGCTGTTTCACCATTTTCTGGAGCTTTTTAAATGGCAGACCAAACATCAGTGTTTTTACAGGCACTGGTAATGAAGAAGAGGTTGCCGTCCAGAGCTGGGCCAGGATACTGCCCTGTAAGAAATCGTGAAGAAATCTGAGTAATATGACCTTATACACTCTTTTTTTTCTGTGTAGGCGTCACTATCTGGGAGCTTATGACCTTTGGTGGGAAGCCGTACGATGGAATCCCAACTCGAGAGATCCCCGACCTCTTGGAGAAGGGAGAGCGGTTACCCCAGCCTCCAATCTGCACTATTGATGTTTATATGGTGATGGTGAAGTGTAAGTAATTGTCACTTTTAGTATTTCTATGCTCAGTGCAAGAAGGACACTGTTTTAGAACTACTACATCTGTAGTCTCTGACAGTGCTGGGTAATTGGGCAGGCTGCTTTGAAACAGAAGCTTCCCAAGATACGGTATGTTCCATTTAAATACTGTATGCACATTTTTTGCAATTGCAAAAGATACGAATTCAGCCATGAAGTGTTGAGTTAGCTTCTTATTACCATCAGATGGTATCTCATCTTCTTGCTATGAAGTCAAAAATTGTATGATTGTTATTGTAAACGCTTGTCATTTCCATGACAATTGATTTTGATGTTAAAAATGATAGTACTAAACATAATTATGGTACATGGTTAGCCAGCCAGTGAAGGTTGTGAGGAGAAATGCTGGTTCCAAATATTGAGGAAAGAAAGCATAAATGTTTTATTGTTAGTAACAAGAATGATGATTGCAATAGTAAAAAAAAAAAAGTAAAATTAATACAAGAAATGCTACAGAGGGCATAATTTTTTATCATTCTCAGACTAGTGCAATAATTCATGAATATTTTTGCTTTAGCAAAAAAGGAAAACAATCTGCAAATTGTTTTTTCCCACCCTTTTATCTCCAAGTTACCCACACTAGTGACAGTATCCTCCAAGGTTATGCTTCTAATTTAAAAAGAATTAGGAACATCTCTCTGATGTTTCTGACTTAATTTAACTGAGATTAACATACAGACATCTCATCCGTCTTATACAGACCTTTCCCTTTTGCTTTATACACAAAAACACTGAAAAAATAAAATAAAGCTAGAAGAGGTAAACACTGTATCTTCTGAAAACAGTTGTACTGTGCATGCAAGTATAGAAATTGCCTGATTAGTGCAAGGGGTTCACGTTGATTGAGTGCAAAAATGTTCCATCTGATAGTGTGAGGTGAGTCTCTGAACAAAAGGAAGTCCTAGTAGATGGGCTGTACTGGAAGAGGGAATGTTATATCTAGATGTACAGACTTAGTCCTGTAAAGTTTGTGTGAAATTCTTTATAAACTATAGTAGCTTTGTTTTTCCTGCCTTGGACACTTCTTCAGTTAAACAGCACGAAAGAGATAAGGCTTGCTTCATTTAGCCTCCTCCGCAAGTGAGAACATGTTCTTGGGAAGCTGCTGATAGGATCTTCCATTAGAAAATGATGACACAGAGATCAACTAGTTGCTGGTGGTGATTGCCTGCACTACTGTGATGGGTTTGCCCTTGGCTGGGGGCCAAACCACACACCCACTCACCCAATTCCCCCTCCCCACCCAAGGACAGGGGAGAGAATTAAAGGGGTAAAGGGAAAAAAAAGACTCCTGGATTAAGATAAGAACAGTTTAATAACTGAACTACAATAATATTGAAAATAATACTAGATACAAATATACAAATGAGTGACACACAGTGATACTGCCCCTCCATCCGATGACCAAGGCTCAGCCTGTTCCCGGCTAATGATCCCAGAGCAGGGAGAGTCCCGAAACCACACTCACAGAACGCAGATAACAGTCCGAGCATCCCAGACCGAGAGCTGACCGGGGTGGGGCGGGGGGAAGGCCTTGGGAGAGCGACCAGCTGGAGCGAGATGACCCAGCGCAAAAGAGATCTGGAACCAAATGGGGCAGATCTTCCGGAGGGTCCTCACCTATATACTGGGCATGATGTGTATTTTGTGGAATAGATTATTGGCCACTTTGGGTCTCAATCCTGAACCTAAGATCAAATCCTGGTCTAGTAACTGGGGCTGTGCTCCCTCCCAGCTTCTCCTGTTTGCAGACAGCCAGAGAAGCTGAAAGACCTTGGCAGCCACATAAACATCACTTTTTATCAGTTTTCTTCTGAGCACAAATCCAAAACACAGCCTCTTGCTAGCTATTATGAAGAAAGTTAACTCTGTCTCAGCTTAACCCAGGACAACTACTTACTTGTTTTGCAGAAAGCATTAGCAGGGATTAAGAATTGTTGTTCCTAATTAATGTTTCTTGGAGAGTGAAGGAGAAAAGAATCACCCTTACTCAATTAAAATAGCATCTAATGCCGTGTGTGAGGTCTGTGTTAATGGTGCAGACACCTGAATGGAGAATCACCTGAGAGGTGGATGCGAGGGCAGTCATCCTGTAGATCTTTTTAATCTAAGTCACTGTGGAACAATAGGTCAGTTGAAGTAAAATTGTATTTAGTAGTAACTTTGTAATAAACCCACTAGGCTCAGATGAGATCAAATTTGTTATATTAGAGGCTGGACACATCCATAAAAAAGACAATCAGAGCCAACATCTAAATGGGCAAGATAGAGAAAATTGCAAGGCATTGTTGCTGTCTCTGTTTTAGGGATGGGTAACAGGAGCTCAGAGCAAATTAAGAAGAAATCCACGCATTGTGGAACAATCTCATCTTCTCTGGCCAAGACTGGATGTTTTCCATTTAGGTGCATCACAGAGTTCTAGCTTTCCATTCTTCTGGACTCTTTCTTGCAACTTTCCTTTAGGCCAGATATATCAAGGGCTTCAAACTTGTGCATTTTTAAAAACTGAATTATTTCTTCCCTTGACAATTAACTGTTTTCTTTTTCATCTTTCATCTGTCCCCAGGCTGGATGATTGATGCTGACAGTCGTCCGAAATTCAAGGAGCTGGCTGCTGAATTCTCTAGAATGGCTCGAGACCCTCAGAGATACCTAGTAATTCAGGTAAGCAACTCTGTAATATAAGGGGGGAAAAAAATAATTCTGTCTGCCAAACCTGGCTGTTAAGGGGGTTGCCTTTGAATCAAGGTGCACTTGAACTTAAAGCAAACAGTGACCACAGAACTATACAAGAATGAAGTAGAACAGCCAGTGTCAATATCTCAAAAAATAATAATAATTAAATAATCTGAAGTTGACTTCCTAAGCTTGTAAGTACAAGCACATATACAAGATCTGGCTTTGAAAACTGCTCCGTATTTTGCAAGATTTGTCTGTCAGTGGACAGTGGACCTGCTTTAGACCAGGGACTTGCTTGCTTCTACAATTGCTTAGGCTGAATTTCGGGGTTTTATCCTGAAGAGACTTCCCTGCGCTGCTGAGATCATAAGAAAGTTTTATTTCGTAGCCTAAACACAAGGGTTTCTCAGAAGGCAGGGAGTTGCGGCACATCGGTACCTCTCATGCTAGAGAGGAGCTTCCCTGTGTGTCCTCCTGAGGCTGTGCAGGCTCTGCAGTGCTTCCCAGCCCCTGCAGTGGACCCACACCAGCATGATTCATCACATGAAACTACACTGTGGAGCAGGGCAATACCAGTATAGCCATACCTGTTGACTACATCTAGCTGGAGCTGTGTACTCCCTGAGTACAGGTGTATGTGGAAATTTTTGTCCTTTCACTTCAGCATTCTGCAGACGCCTAGAGCTGTGTATGTGTTTACTACAACTCAGACTCAAGCCACAGAAACTGAATCCAACTATTTGGTAAGGTCCTTAGATGGTCCCAGTGTGTGAGCAGTTCAAATGAAAATGAAAAATTAAAAGAAGTAAGGTGATGTTGAAACACCAGAGACAAAGCATGAAATTAGTTTGATCCAGGTACTGATGCTCTCATGCTATATCTCATGCTATGTCTGCTCCACATCATGAAGTACAGGGTGGAGATAAATCCAGCTGGTCCTTAGCTTCATGCTGACGTAAGAATTCCTAGCTGAAGAGCCTCCAGAAGTGGTCGCTGACACTTTATGTCTCCTGATTGTTTCTGGGTCTAGTGCTCACTGTGTGGTGTTTAATTTCACTGTGCGGACGTGCTTGCCTACGCGTGGTGTATTATTGCACAGTGTGAATGCACACTATTCTCCTTCAACTTGAGGAGAAGTGAAATACATCTGAAAAGTAAACTACTAGTCAAGAGGATTTGTGGTGCTGAAAGTGGAATTTCTCTTGGAGTATTACACATTGTGTTAAACTGTAAGTTCAGCTGATACAAGTGGTTCTGGAAAGATCAGTCTGATTAAATTACTTCATTAGATAGGACATGTTTCCCTATTCCAAATACCTCTTCCTTTCCTTTCTCTCCCTTGCCCTTCCCTCCCTTGTATAATCTGTGAGGTTTCTTCCTCAGTGATCCTTGCAGACGATATAGGCCACGTGCTCCTTGAGGAGAAACCAGGATAACACCATTGTGCTGGTATCGCTGCCATTACAGCTTCCCATTCCCCCCAGATGCAATCCAGAATGCCAAGCTTGCTGTTAAGCTTTTAAACCGGTCTGTATGTACCCCATGGCACAGCCATCATTCCCTCCTGGATTCCACATGTGGCGTGATGATTCCTGTGGAGCGGCAGGCCATTCCTTAGCCATGCAGTTAAGTTTAGCATCATTTCTGTGGGCTGTTCCGTGATTAGGGCAAGGGCTGCCTTTTGCGATGTTTCGTGGCACCAGGAAAACTGCAGCCCTGATTTACCTCTCCAGCTTGTAGATGCTATTTCAAAAAAAGTACATATCATCGTTGTTTCTATGTTCCCTGGTTTGACTTTTATTGCTTTCAGCTCTGTTACATTCTGCAGAACTTTCCATATGGATGAGAGAGAAATTTAGCCTGTAAGTCCCTAAAAATACAAATGAAAATAAAGCAAATACCCAGACACAGCAGTTTCCATGTTATTTTTCCCCCCCTACGTGAGCCTAAATAGCTGAGATATTTCACAAAATACATCAGGCCTTGACAGAACTTGGCTCAGAAGCTGAGCTTATGTGATAAAAAGAGGGAAGAAATAATAAAAACTCAATCACAAGAACACCCAAGAATGACTTTGCTTGATCTATGCAGTTATTCCCTTTCTGTCGTAATACCCCAGTAAAAAAATCCAAACAAATTATGTGCATGTGATGCTTTAGAACAAACAAAGCAGTATGTGTGGTCCCTGCAGCCTGGCTGCCAGGGCATGAAGAAGGCTGAAGTTCCCTGGTTGGGAAATTAATCCCTCTTTTGACCATTTTCCTCTCTCAATACAACCTATTTAGGGAGATGATCGTATGAAGCTCCCAAGCCCAAATGACAGCAAGTTCTTTCAAAACCTTCTTGATGAGGAAGACCTGGAAGATATGATGGATGCTGAAGAGTATCTTGTTCCTCAAGCCTTCAACATCCCTCCTCCCATCTACACCTCCAGGACAAGAATTGATTCCAACAGGGTAAGAGCAAGCTCTGACAGAAAATACTGGTTATTATAAAAGCACAGGTGGAGATGTAAGTACACTAATCAAACACAGGCCAGAGTTGCCTTGGGAATTACAAGCTCCTATTGTAAGGAGAGTGACTATAAAAATGTTGTCACTGGGTTCCTTGTTCGTTGTGCCTTAGTGAATTCTAAATGAGTAGATCAGCCTTGAGTGAACAAAGGCTTGACTTCAACTGCCTGTCCTGAAAGTGCAGCTGACGCTTGTGAAGTCAAGCAGTGTTTTTTCTCAGTTAGGTACCATCCTGGCCAGGAAGTGCATAGCTCTGATTCTCCCATCCCTGCAATCCTGTTGTCTTGACAGCATTGGCACTAGTGTAACTGAGGGCAGCTGGAATATACAGATAATGCTGCTTTTGTGTCTAGAGCCAGATTTCAGACCCAACCCCTTTTCCTGTTTGTCCATGATGCTTTCACAGCCCTCCTTCACAAGCATGTGTTTTTGCTGAGTGCATCACAGATTTTAGCATGTTGATCTTTGTGACATCCCTGTCAGAGGAGGAAATGCTGTTCATTTTACAGGGGGAGCTGAGGCACAGAGCATGTTCAGGTGGGATTCAGCTCACTTCACTCTAACCATCAAAAGGATACTGAAATAATCTAAGCTTTTCATCTAGACTTCATTTCATGTCATTGGAGAAGAGTGGGTGCATCCAGTGGGTGATTGTTGCTGCCTGCCTTGGAGATTTATGGTGGAATAAGTTACTTTCTGGAGGTGTCTTTCTCTGTCCACTGACTACTGACAGATCCAGAGCAGTCTCAGACCTGGTGCATGAGCTCTGGTGAACAGGATCCTATGCTAAATGCCTCAGCCTCAGTGCCACAGGAGCCCCACTGCAAGTGGGGACTTCATGTTTCTAGAATTCTTGTTCTATCCTGGTCTCCCTGCCCACAGCTCACACCTCTGCCTGGTCCTGCACTTGGCTTCACCCTTTTAGCAGTTTAGGTGCCACCCCTTGTCACAAAAATAAGAGATGGTGAAATGCGTTACTAATGCAAGGACATTCACACAAGCATCAGTTGTATTTAGTAATTAGGGACTTTATTTTCTTTCCTTGCTCCTTTTAGTGGAAAGTCACATTTTAAATACTAAATGAAGTCTCATTGAAATGTTGGTGTTTATTCCTCATGCTTTAGAAACCTTTTAGACATTTGTCCTTAGCCGAGATAGTTCCAAATTCATACACTGGTGTGAACTGATTACACCGTGTGAGGTAGGGAAGAGGTAAGCGAAGGAGCTAAGAGTGTATGAACTGGGTCAGCAGTCATGCTCTGACCATACACTGCATGAAGTTCTTCTGCCTCTCCTGAGTAAAGCAGTGCTTTTCTGTAATAAGGACAAAATCTGATCTTAATAATATCCAGTCAATTTGTAAGGAAATTGCTACTGTTTTTTAAAGGCAAGAAGACTGAGAGAGGTCTTTGGAAGAGGCTGAGTTGTCGTCCTGCTGGCTAAGCTGGATTCACATAGCATTTCTCCCCTATCACTGAAAGGCAGGGAAAGGGGGGATGATGCATGCCTTAGCAATAAGCAAGAAACTGCCTCTTTATGGCAACAAGAGTTAATTTCTAGTGTTGATGCTGATCTGAAATAAGTCACTTCTAGCTGTCTCTGGAGAGGTTCTGTTTCCTTTGCTGCCAACTTCTAAGAAAAGAAGGAAACTACAATAGTAACCTTTGAAAGATGCTCACTGTCACACTGATGTAAATCACTGTGCCTTAGTTTTACACAGTGGAGTACTACCATTTACAACCATAGGGTTGAGAGAGCAGAGTCAGACCCATAAGGTTTGCTATAGTCATCTCACTCCCATATTTGCTGGAAATACTAGGGTACATTTAAAGGAGAAAGAATTAGTCGGAAAATGTACTTGCCTTTTCAGTAGTTCCTTTTACCCTCTTGTTTTTAGTGCCAGCTGAGCAGAAGAGCCCACTTGAGCTGAGGGGATTAATTCCAACAAAAATCCTAGATATTCTGAAAGAGTTATTTAAAATGTGCTGTTTGGGCAGCCAACATGCTCACTGGGATGTTCATGGAAAGCAAACTCAGGCATTTATTATTATTATTATTATTACTACTACTACTATATGAAAATTCAACTAACTTTCTTACAGCCTTTACCTGACTTTAAACTACACTGTTGCAGCCTCTTGCATACATGTCATCAGAGCTGCAGAAAGAGACCCTGTGCCTTTATTTTTGCCACACAGAGGCTCCATCACATTCTTGATGTGACGTCTCCTCTCTGCAGCTCACAATTTCCCATCTTGGTTTGAGACTGTGATCTTGTACCATTAAAGTCAGTGGGAGCTTTACTTTGCAATTCAATTTAATGACAGTAGCAAGACTGTATCTTTCTTTCACTAACTCCTGCTGCTGTGAATTTTTCTCTGGCATCATATGAAAATCTAACACTTAAACAAATCTGGAATTACCCTTTGTCAAAAGTTTTCAGATTCTGAGTCAAGTTTTCTGACCCAGGTAACCTCAGAGAGGGCAGCTGGGGGACAGAAAGCTTCCACCCAGCTCTGTATTTTTGCACCCCTTCCATCTTTATAGTGTTTATTGTAGAAGCCTCTTCATGGAGGGGTCATTTTTAAGGCCAAAAGAGGAGATGGGCAAAGAAGTTGCCATTGAACAACCATGTAATTTGTAATAGCACTTGCTGGTTTCATTGGAGACTGCTTCCTGTTCCGTAACAGGATTACCAGGAGAATTTTGGTGCTTGTCCAGTGTCTCAGATTAGCTTCAGTCTCAGTTTTGTTTGCTAACGATTCTGCATCTCCTAAATGTGCTGCTAGTGCTGCCATATAGGTGAATGCCTCTAGATTGCAGATTGCAGGGGGTGAATTGGGGCCAAGATGAAAGGCCCATAGTATCTTAGCATCCCTGGTTTCCTTTGCAGAGAGGTTTTTTCTGGATGTAATACATTTGCTTCCTCTCTGTGCAGAAAGCTACATACTCTGTTGTCTTTCTGAAGCACTCAGGTTCTCAGTACGTTAACTATTCTTCCAGTGAAGATTTGTCTTGATTTAAAACAAAATACACAGTAGCTCCTTTAAGGTAATAGTGCATCTGCTGTGCGTAGTTCGGTACAGATGGATGTCAGCTGCATGAATCACACAGAATTGAAATGCTGTCAGAGCTCTCTATCTGCAGTTGTCTGACTCTATCTTTGTGTTTCTTTGGATAGCTGCCTTTTATGCTTGTGTGGTGTAGTGAATATTAATACACAAAGATATTGTGGTGCTGCTGCAGACATAGATGCCAAATTAATTGTCACAGCTTAGGTAGTTTGTGTTCACTGTGTCTGGCAAATTAAATTTTATGGGGAGATGGCCAGGCAATTTGGTGAAGTAAAACACACAGACGAGCTATATGATCTTCGTGTCATTTTCAGAAATCAGAAGCATCTCAGAAAGATACTGTATTTCCCATCATTGTTGTTCTGATTGTAGTTTTAGTGAAGAAGGAGTCAGTTACGTGATGGCAGAGTTATTGTGCTCTTTCTCTGGACGTATTGTACTGACAGGTTTAGTGAGCGTTGCAGCAGTGCGGCTCTGCTGTGGACAGAGGTTTGTCGGAAGAGAACAGGGAGGTCATGAACCGCCTCAGACTTAGGCTTTGAAGTCAGGGAATTAAGGAAGGAAGAGCATTTACTTTCTAAGGAAAGCTCTGAAGTTTCTCAGAGTGGTCTCGGTCCCAAATCCTTCCAGCTTGTTGTCTGGGAGAGGCACCACTGAATGAGGTTTGCGTGAAACACTGCCTGCCTTCTCCCTCCAGCGTGAAGAGGAAAGCTATTTGGATATGATGTAATAGCAGAGAGCTGCAGCCCATGGAATGAAGGCTGGAAAAAGGGAAGCCTTCCAGGGAGTTTCCAGCTCCCCAGGAAGTGTCACATCCTTCTTCTTCCAAGGATTACTGAGGTTGATGAAGCTGCAAGGCTCAGGCACAGCTTCAGCATTTCCATCACACCCACACTGGCATCATACTAGCACGTGTTTGGGACCTGTGCTGCCAGGAGCAGAAGCCTATGCGCCACACTCTAGCCCTTAACAGTGGTCTTCCCAATGAAATCCAGCCTGAGACTGATACAGTTTTTAAATAAAAATTAGCATCCTAAGCTAAATTGGATTTTTCTGTTGAATCTGAAACTCTTCAGTTGCAATTTCAGCTCTTTGGCTTTTTCCAGCTTTTATTTTCTGTTGTCTAGAGATATTCTAGAAATATGGAGTTTTAGAAGCTCTGTGCTTCTGAGAGATAAGCTGAATCCTCAGCAGTGTTTCCATGAGCACAGGACCCCAGCTAGTGCTCAAGTGTCCTACATTTACAGCCATTAGATGATTCATTCAGGTATTTGTTAACAAGTACTGTCCTGTGTGCACAGAGATAATACTAATACAGAAAGCACTCTGTGTACCCCATGATGTTTTTGCTACAAATCCTTGGCTAATTCCAGCTGAAAACTGTCTATACTGTTTATTACTCACTGATACTGTCCCTGTAATTTTATTCCATATGCTATATATCATGGAAGCACCTGCCAACCCTGCAATTAAATACCAAGCTCTTTTTTTCAGAGATGTCTAATTCATATGTCCAAGGAGACTATTCTGCTTGGCTAAAGCAGACTCCAGTACACCAAAAGCTACTTTTCAGTTCTCTGAGTAGTGACTGTTCTGCCATTGCAGCAGTCTTGATGCGGCATTGAGTCTGTCCTGGTGCAGCATTGGATCTGGTAGTATTTTGTGGCTGAACGTCTGTGTGTGTCTGTGTATAAAAAGATTATTCCAGAGAGAAACCAGACAAGAAGTTATCTTTACAATTAATTTGTTCAGGTTTCTAAATTTGAAAGGTAGCCATTTTCAAATCACAAGATTACAAAGGAGATGGTTGTTAGCAATTTTCAGATGTGTTTCACATCAGTATTGGTATGTGGTATCTTTCCTTCCAAAGCTTGTCTGTCAAAGGGACTATTCATCCAGTGGGATCACTACCAAAATTAAATAACTTCTATTACATTTTTAAGTAATGTGGCTGAATTTCTTAGGTACCTGCCTTCCTTGTGCTAGATTAAGGAGCTGACAGTTATCAGAAATCTCTTCTGCTTAAGGGGCTGAATAGAATAGTACTGTTTGTACGTGTTTGTTGTTAAAGAAGGGCAACACTGATGTCTCCTTTTTATTTGGTTTATTTGCAGTATGCAGTGTTTGCCACCCCTCTGTTTCTACGTCTTCCCAAAAACAATATAACCAAATCTTTTCTTAAATTCGATGCTTATTACTGCAGCCTGCCAGGTTCTGGACTTATTTCTCTCCCATTTCTTTAATTCCCTCTGCTTAAAAGGTGAGAAAAAGCTTCCTTAAAATCTTAGCAGTCATTATTTTGCCTTTTTACTAGACTTTGTCATTTCCTTGTGCAAGTGTTGCAATGAAATCTCCAATGCCAGAACAGATGAACTTGAAAATTAACTAGACATTGTATCAAAGGGTTTCATAACATTTCAGACTACTACACTGACACTAACTCTGTTAGCGCTCTTGCTTCTTGAAAAACTGCTTGATTAGTTGGGAAAGTTTCTATGAATCCATTCTATGTGTCTTTCATTAAATTCTGCATTTTGTGTATTTTCCTGGTAGAGTCTAGGCAACACTGTACCAGATACTTCTTTACAGTGAGGGTGACCGAGCACTGGAACAGGCTGCCCAGAGGGGTTGTGGAGTCTCCTTCTCTGGAGACATTCAAAGCCCGCCTGGATGCGTTCCTGTGCGATCTGATCTAGGTGTTCCTGCTCCGGAAGGGGGATTGGACTAGATGATCTTTCGAGGTCCCTTCCAATCCCTAACATTCTGTGATTCTGTGAGATACAGCAGTTGCTGCCATCAAACCTTCAGAATAATTCTAGAAGTCCCACCAAGCTCTCTTTCAAGATCTCAATTCCTATTTTCTGCTTCCCCGAGTTTTAATAACATCCTGGTGGTAGGAGGCTCCTGTCTGTTCCGCTCTGCCTTTTACATTAAGCAGTTCTCAGTAGCTGTTAGTGTTTTGTTCATATCTGATTGAACATCACAAGTATTTTACCTACTGTAATTTTTTAATTCTGGGAAATTGTTCTGTGTCTATTTCTAGCCTTTGTTGGAAATGTAGATAGCACAAGGCCATCTTTGTCCATGAAAGGAAGGAGGTGAACCTGGACTGCTAACAGACAGCCTAATTTCATTCCTCAGGATGAATGAAGTAGGAAGAATAAACATGCAAAACTACACTGTAAAATGCATTAGATGAAAAATTATTTATCTTAATAATTTACATAAAAAGGAAAGCTTCTCACAAAATATGTCTGTTTAGAGTATGAGTATTTAAATACCTTTTTCAAATGGGCTGAGTTAGCCGGAGGAAAAAGGAAGAAGATTCCTATGGAGGACTCAAACAGAATAGATGATGCCCAGCTCTTCACAGAGAATTCTTTGAAGGTGCTTTATGGCAATTATTCTCTTGCTTTGCAACCAGGGCAGCTGAAATCAGTGGTGTTTTTCAAGGAGTAAGCCCTTCTCAGCCTGGCTATATTAACGGGATCAACTTGTCAAATTGCCTCATGGTTTTGCAGATCAAGTGCCTTAAAATGGTGATTTTTTTAATGTGTTAGCTGTTTTCTGTCACATTCTGCTCCTGAATTCAGGCATATAGATTTAGAGTCAAACTTCCCAAAAATGTTGGATGGCATTTTGGTTTCTACAAACTAATATATATTTAATTACAAGTCACCAGCTCACAGTAATTCCTGGTGAGAGCTACTGCAAGTTAACACTCAGTGGTATTGGTGGAAGAGTCTGTAGCTGTGTATTGCTTCAAAACTTGATGCATGGCATGTAAATTTATTGAGCTTTAATGTAAACTAGTTTAGAATCAGGCAGCATCTGCTTACTCCGTGAATAGCTGCTGGCTGTGTTAACAGTCAGAGAGCTCACAGATGATCCATTTCTTTTCTCTTCTGAAAAGAGAAAAAGTCAATAGATATAAAGAGAGTAAGTAATAAATATTTCTACACTCCACTGATGAGGCATTCTTAGAAAACAGCAAGCTAAACAACTCTACATAATTCAGTAGATGGAAAAGTGGACTAAGAGTCAGGAAATAATTATGAGAGCTGGGAGAAAGTCTTCCTTCAGTGGCTAGATTCAAAACAGAAATTGTTAGTGAAAAATGTCCATTTCTGAAAAATCATGTTTGTAATTTTCTTAAAACAATAGAAGCACCTGAAAATACAAGGGGCTGTGATTTGGAAATGCACCTGGCAGGGCTCCACAGAGTCATCATTTAAGCACCTGTCTGCCCATGATGGTTGGGCTCATGAGTCGGAGAGTGCCATCCAAAGTGTCCCATGGTAATGGGACTTCTGTGATAATGCTTTGAGCATAAGGTGGCAGGAGGAATCTGGTGCATCCTGTGCCAAATACTGTACTTTCTAAAGATACATGCTATGGGGATAAACGCTAGCAAAGGCTAAAATACCCTTTGTTAGGCAGAGTAAAGAGTCTTTCTTTCTTGTTAAATGCTGTGGTAGGGGAATGAAAAAAATTATCAAAGCTATAAAAAGACTCTCCAAAAGATGTGATGGGTAGAAGTGGGAGGAGGCACAGATGAAGTTTAGATTTAGAATGTTAAAAAATGATTATTTTATCCAAATCAGCTGGATGGTTATTTCTCTTAGCATATCATTGCCACCAGAGCCTCAGCCCTGCTCTAAATCAACTCAGCATTTCATCAAGAAGCCTATTCTTTGCTATAAGAGACCAAGAGTGCACAATTATGGGTTTCTTTTCCTCCTTGCATAATAAAATTGAGAGATTATCATCAAGTTTCTATTCAGATTTTAGGGAGGGGGTTTATTTTATTTTTAAAACCCATCTTTGTCTGTAAGAGCTCCCTGTTCAAGCCAGCGTGCTGTAATGATTACTGCTGTAAAGGCTTCAGCAGAGATGTGCTCTGTTTCATTCTCAATGAGGGTTGATGGCATTTGGAGAGGCTCAGAATATCCTTTGATTACTGTATAAAACAGACAGGGGAAGATGGCAATGCAGCGTGTGGCATGGGAGGGGGCTGCTGCTCCGAGTGTTGCTCATCAACTTTCTTTTGTGCTGCTTTTTTTTTTTTTTTTTTTTTTTTTTTTTTTNTTTTTTGTCTGCCATGTCACAATCACAAATCATGACCGTGTTGTGGTTTTGGTCCCTTTCCCTGTCCTTTCCCTGTTTTGGGCTTTGAAGCTCAAAGCTTGTACAGAAAAGGAGCTGCTGCTGCTCCTGTGTTTTGGACAGATGCTGCAGCGTATGAGCACAAGCAGCGCCTTCACCCTTCTCTCCTCCAGCGAATTGTTAGAAAATGGTATGTTGTCTCTTTCAAACCGTGGGGAATCGGCCAAGTGTTAGAAGGTGCCATTTACTGTAAAACGTCTTGGAGAGTGTGTTAAAAAAGCAGTGACAGAATGCTAGTCATGGGTGTCAGGAATGATATGGGAGTAAAAGAGGTTGAAAGGGAAAGACAGACACATGCAAGCTGTCTCTCTTCCTGCTTTCCTGGTTGTTTGATGTTCACAGTGAGTTCATACACAATAATAGGGAAAAGGAGTTCTTGCATCTTCATTCTTGTGTCATGCTTAGATCAAATTACATATTGTGCCAGCTGAAGTCTGTTTGCCACATGTTCTGAAGGTTGGAAGGAGGAAGGTGTCTGAGATCTGGAGGACAGGGGGATTTCCAGGAAGAGTTTTTGATGCCATGCATCAGGAGAATGCTTTTATTCCCAGCCCAGGTATCAGAGATGAGTCTACGGAAAAGCATTTCACCTACATTTCCCTGTCAGTGTGCCTGGATACCGAGTTTTGTGGGCACAGTGTGCATCTCTTCACAGATTATTTCCATCGGTGGTCTTGTAATCTTTGACTCTGCTAGTTGGTGAAGTGTTAGACTGAAAATATGTGGTGTACATCTGGTATTTTCCAGTAACAGCACAAGAAATGCTCTGTGCAATATTGAGGTATGGTGTTTCCTATACCACTATGCCAAGATTGTTAGGCATGTTTTGTTTGTGATATATACCATTTGCTGTTCACAGTCCAGGCTAAATTACTCCTAGAGGGCTGTATTCAGATTTGGGCGTCCCACTGTGTATGGAGTGCTCCAAGACATCTGTTAGGAAAGAAAATTGTGCAAGAAGAGTGTTTAAATGACTCATCTGAAGCGATAAAGTAAGTCAGTACTGACCTGAACCCAGGTCACCAGTGAAATGTCCATACTGATTTGAACAAGTTCAGGGATATGGCACATCCAGATGATCCAGGCGGCCTGTATGAACTGAGTGAGAGCTCTGGCTGCCTGCAAATCTTACCTCTCTTCTGATAAACAGCAACCAGAAAAACAATGTACAGAAAAAACTTAATGTGCAGAAAAGACTTACTCCTTCTTTATTCTACTTATTTTTTTCCCTCACTGATCTAAACTGGATATTTTGTGTCTTGGTTGTGGAAGGAGCAGTCATCAGAGAGTGGAGCAAACAGTTCAGCTAACACAGGATGGTGCTTACATTCTTTTCTATACCTAGGTATCAACATTCAAGTTAAAATGGTTACACACATTCTGGGAAAGAGTAATGCTGGAAAAGGGACTGCGATGTCATGATTTCCGATAAAGATTCATCAATCCCCAATGGAACTTTATGGCCATTGAACTAAAG
>VZTO01021111.1:74876-103651 GCA_013400615.1 Syrrhaptes paradoxus
GGAAAGACAGACACATGCAAGCTGTCTCTCTTCCTGCTTTCCTGGTTGTTTGATGTTCACAGTGAGTTCATACACAATAATAGGGAAAAGGAGTTCTTGCATCTTCATTCTTGTGTCATGCTTAGATCAAATTACGTATTGTGCCAGCTGAAGTCTGTTTGCCACATGTTCTGAAGGTTGGAAGGAGGAAGGTGTCTGAGATCTGGAGGACAGGGGGATTTCCAGGAAGAGTTTTTGATGCCATGCATCAGGAGAATGCTTTTATTCCCAGCCCAGGTATCAGAGATGAGTCTACGGAAAAGCATTTCACCTACATTTCCCTGTCAGTGTGCCTGGATACCGAGTTTTGTGGGCACAGTGTGCATCTCTTCACAGATTATTTCCATCGGTGGTCTTGTAATCTTTGACTCTGCTAGTTGGTGAAGTGTTAGACTGAAAATATGTGGTGTACATCTGGTATTTTCCAGTAACAGCACAAGAAATGCTCTGTGCAATATTGAGGTATGGTGTTTCCTATACCACTATGCCAAGATTGTTAGGCATGTTTTGTTTGTGATATATACCATTTGCTGTTCACAGTCCAGGCTAAATTACTCCTAGAGGGCTGTATTCAGATTTGGGCGTCCCACTGTGTATGGAGTGCTCCAAGACATCTGTTAGGAAAGAAAATTGTGCAAGAAGAGTGTTTAAATGACTCATCTGAAGCGATAAAGTAAGTCAGTACTGACCTGAACCCAGGTCACCAGTGAAATGTCCATACTGATTTGAACAAGTTCAGGGATGGGGCACATCCAGATGATCCAGGCGGCCTGTATGAACTGAGTGAGAGCTCTGGCTGCCTGCAAATCTTACCTCTCTTCTGATAAACAGCAACCAGAAAAACAATGTACAGAAAAAACTTAATGTGCAGAAAAGACTTACTCCTTCTTTATTCTACTTATTTTTTTCCCTCACTGATCTAAACTGGATATTTTGTGTCTTGGTTGTGGAAGGAGCAGTCATCAGAGAGTGGAGCAAACAGTTCAGCTAACACAGGATGGTGCTTACATTCTTTTCTATACCTAGGTATCAACATTCAAGTTAAAATGGTTACACACATTCTGGGAAAGAGTAATGCTGGAAAAGGGACTGCGATGTCATGATTTCCGATAAAGATTCATCAATCCCCAATGGAACTTTATGGCCATTGAACTAAAGACATTGTGAATTGTTGCATAGCTGCTGTCCACAACCTGTGTACATTATTCTTACCTTTTATTTTTGTTGTTGAGTAATAGACTTCCCTTTCCTACCACTGGAAAAATATATGTCCTGTCTTGCAACATTAACACAGATGGGCCACATTGCTGTTTGTGAGCCTGAAATAGGTGATGAAAGACACACACACACACCCCCCAAACTGTTTTCAGAGGTTATGCTATGATTGTTTTTCTGTGTGCTGAAATGATGCAGGGTGCCCACAATGACCGTACCTTTTGCCAAGCCATGACACTGGGCAGGGATGGTAATGGGAACTTTTCTTCGTAGTCCCAAAGGAAAGTGTCCAGTGTGAAATGAAATTTTCTTCAGTAGGGTCAGGAGCCCAGGCTGAACAGAAGAGAGAGCCTGAGGAATGCCAGCCTTGTGTCAGGTGATGTGAGCTGTAGGGACAGATATGCTTTAACTATAGTGGCCCAGGGTGGCATCTAATCCTTTCTGGTTTATATGGCCCTGCTCTGAGCAGGGGCTAGGACCAGAAATCTCCTGAGGTATGCAAAGCATTCTGACTATTAGTATACACACGGCATTTCGTTTCTGTTTAACATTACACGGGGATCTTGTGGTGCATGTTTTTTCTTTGATTTTCATCTCGGGCATGTTTGCTGTGGGCTCTCTGAAGCAGGGAAGAGCAAGCTGTTAGCTCTGTGGTCAGAGGGAAGCAGGACTGCTCCTGAGCAGAGGTGGCTGCTCTCCTGGGGTGATCCTTCCTATTTGAATTTCAGTTCAGATCAGTTGTAAATACCAGGCTGCTCCCCTGAAATGTATCTGGAGTTTGCTCGGGGCTGGTGGAACAGCTCTGTTGTGTGTCCTGCCTGCAGCCCCACGAGAGCATCCCAAATGTGTTAGTCAGATCCACTCATATAAATCAGCTGTCCTTCTTCCGAGAGAGCTGCTGAAGGCTTGGTGCTCACACCAAGATCTGCTCAGACAGATATGTTAGGAGCCTGTGGTTTGGTGACTCAAGCCTGGATACTGATGTGGTTTCAAGTCAGGTAAACAGTTTCTAGGGGAAGGAGGAAAGTGAGATATTTCTGGGGGTACACAGCCTGGGACTGACCTGGTACAAAGAAGCGTTGCAGAGCTTGATCAAAACAGATAATCACTGAGTTTCCTGAAGCATGGACCATGAGATATCCGTGAAGAGGATGTGTGAGAAGCATCCTGGTGAGAAGGTGGGAGTGTTTTACTCCTGCTTCATGGTTTGGTGCTTTTTGTGTATGGGAGCAGAAGAAGAGTGAAAGGAAATTGGGTTTTTGTGTGGATAGGAACAGTATCAGGGTAGGTTCAAATGTGTGTATGTGTACATTGATGTTGGCAGAGCCTTGCCTTTAGTAAAGAAAAATCTTTCAGTCCTGTGAGCTTAGCAGGCTGCTTAAGATCAAGAAACAATAATAATTATGTATCCCAGTCAAATGTTAGTGCACGTCTTTGTGGGTGACAAGGAAAACCAGCTCAGCAGTAACAAGGGTTCTGTTAGGAAACTGTGCAAGCAAGCATAGCATGGGGTACTAGATTGTGCTGTAAACTAAGGTTTTATTTATTGTCTGTTTGGTGATAGTCCTGTAGCATCCATAGCACCATCACATCACCGAATACCTTCAGCATTTCTTACACCTGAAATCTGTTGTGGGTGTGGCTTTGAAGGCAGCTGGTGTGGGATGAGCTGTAGTGCAGATATGGGGAGGAACACAGCTCTGGGTGCCATAGTCTGGACATAACACTAGTCTCAAATTAAAAGAGACAAGGCAGAGACATATTCACACAACTGCATAAATATGAGCGGCAAGACCCAACAAGGCTTTGATTTCATTACAGTTTAACATGCAGCAAGAACTATTATGTCCCTGATATAAAGGAAGAGATATTTACCTTTGGGAGATTTTAGAAGCGAGGAGTTGGAAAATGAAATTAATGAATAGAAAGCAATAACACAAGCCAATATTCACAAAAGTGTTATTTACCTCTCTTTTATCAAAGCTCATTTTACACAAATGTTATCAGTTATAATGGCTGATATGTCACTGGTATTTAACACCAAAAGCCTCTAAAAAGGCTTTAGGGGACATTTGCTTATTTTTTATCTTTTCCCCCTGATGTCATGTTTGTGCCTAAAATTCAGTCATGTAGTATAGAAAATGAAATCCCAGGCATTTGTAGGGCGGTTAGAAAGGCTAGGCTCCTTCTGGAGGGTGTGTAGAGTTTAAATGTCAGTGGATATGTGTGCTCCACAACTAATGGATAATAATGCATATTACACTATCACAAGGGGCTGATTATCAATTCATCTTTTTTTTCCTAGTGTGCAAGTTGAGAATTTTTAAGTAGGCTTATGTTGTGAGGTCTTTGAGCAACCAGCCTCTAAAGTCTGTGTCCATCTTGACAAACTGGAGATCTTGATTAGTCACGTCAGAATTTCATGATCAGACACTCAGAAACCTAGATCTTCTCAGTAGAGGAACATCAGCTCTTTTTTTCAATATAGTATTTAAGATGCAAAAACAATAACCAAAAAATCAACAAAATAAATTGAGTACATATACAAATGCAGCTATTTAGTTTTATTTGGTAAAGTCCCAATGTATTTTCTGCTCACAGTGTGATTCATGTCCTAACCAATAAGAGTTGGCGGGGCTTTCAATACTTGTCTTGGATGCCTACAGAATAGTGACATCACATTGCAATTAGTAGGCAATATAAAGACATTTAAACAATTATATCACATTTTCAGCCCCACTAATTGGCACTGTAGCTATTTGCTTTGCCTTCTTTTTTTTGGAACAGTGGCCACAGCATATTTACTCATGGGGAAAGCGAAGAAAGAATTGAAAAAGTGTGCAGACGCTGGTGGTTTTGAGAAGAGCTAAGCTGTAAGGTTGTGTGTTATGGGTGTATGGGTGTGGCAAGATAGCTATGATTAGTACATAGCTAAAGGGGAGGCATGAAGAAAATACCATTACTGTGATGCGAGTTGGCAGATCGCTGACTGGTAAGGGTCTTGTCAGCAGAAATTGCAATAAATGCATTAATGGAAAGTTCACTCTCTATTGATGTCTTGGGACAGGGCTATTCCAAGAGGGCCTGTTATTGTGGTGTTACAGTTGCATAGTACGTGTTTAAATGTTAGAGTCACGGCCAAAGAAGATCTAAAGATAGGATGGTGGGTTGGGCCTTTTGTGATGAGGATGGAGCAAAGCATGCCCATGGATAGATAATGTAGCAATCCTAGAACAATATTTTTCAAGTTGCTAATCATCTAAATGTTTACTTGCAGAGGAGCACAGCCCTGTGTACTGAAGCCAAGACCGTTGACAAAAGACTCGCTTTTCCAAGCTACCTTTAAGAGATCAATCACTGTGGGCTGGGAACTAAGAGTAGTTTGAGATAGCTCTCCTGTTATTCATCCAGAATCAATGAATCACAAGCTTAAATTCACAGGAGTGCCTGTGTGAAAATATGAAGTTGTAAATTAAAAGTGTGTGATATAGCATGGTGTAGCACTGAACAGAAAAGGAGTGGTTACAGTCACTAGTTTAGTGTCTGTGAAAAGCAGGCAGCAGCGAACTCCAACCCTCTGCATGTAACACTGACACAGCATTGCTACAGCCCTTGTCACTCTTGTGCAATCTGGAGGCCTGTAGCTGCTTTGGAAACAAACCCCCTCCTGGGAGTCTCGCAGCCTGCAGGTGGGGGTGAAGGGATCTTTACAAGGAGGCAGAGGATTCCCTGCAGAGCTTTGGATTTCTCACTGTTAATTGCGTTAACTTTGCAGTCAACCACTGTGTGTTTCTTTTCTGGATCCCATCTGTAATCATCAGTTTGCCAAAATCCTCACTACCTTCCATGAGCCATAGCTTACTACTTACCTGTCTTCAATCTTTCCTTCTCCATCTTTTTGGAGCAGCCAGAAAGCTTCCCTGAATTCAAGTAAATACAAGACTGGAGGGCAAAGAGAAAGTGGATTAAGTCTGCTGCAGTGCAACATCCTAGAGCCATCAGTAAGACTTCAAAGTAGCATTTGGCAGGCTCAAGGGGATGGTTTTTATCTGTTGGTCTAGCACATTCTGGGTTATAACCTGTCCTTATCCATGTGTTATTAGAAGTTGATAGTAAATCTGTGGTACGAAAGAAAGGTGAAGGGGGGTCAGAGGGGATTTGACCTTCAGAATCAGAGCATCACCAGTTTCCACAGGGTTACCTGTTTAAAGGGACCTTCCCAATTGTCCCAAACAAGCCTTTTGCAGAAGACTGACAAGTTACAGGCTTTCTGTACAGTCTGTATCCTAGCGCATACTGATGTCTGTTCCCTAATCTCTGTTAAAGTGTTTCTGTTATGATCTTCTCTTTATACTATGATAATCTCAGACAGGCAACTGCTGGCTTTGGTTCTTCCTTCCCTTCTCGTGAACCTTTCTTGGCTGTTGTTTTTCTGGGTCTGAGTACACTTGTCCTAAATAAGAGAAAAAGACCACGTGCAGATGGAGCAGCACTGAAGCTTCCAGGCTGATCCAGCCAAGCACTCTGCCATCTCTTTCTGTGCTACCTTAGACAGCACTTTCTTTGCAGTTAGCATCATCCTTGCTGCTCCAGCAGGCACAGCTGGGTCAGAGAGGCCAAAGCTGCTTCCAGGCCTGGATCTTAAGTTCGAGCTGTGCTTTTCAAACATAATGAGCTCTTTGACGAAAGCTTAGTGAAGTTGGTCACAGCTATCTTTTGTCTAGAGACGAAGACTGTCTTTCGTCCTCAAAGACTATCTTTTCTCCTTGTGCCTCCCATTTCTCCCTGTCATGTTTAGGTCTTATTGCTATCTCTCCCTTCCTGCTCAGTCTCCTGTCACATGCCAACCCTTTCTTCCTCCCTGCACCCCACAGCCTCTCTCACTTGCCATTGCCCTCTGTGTCTTTGCAAGCCACTGTTCCCTGGCTCCTGACCATCCCTGCTGCCAGCTCCTCCAGCACCACTTCTCTTGCAAGCCTCCCAACTCCTCTGCTGTGTGCTTGGGCTGCCATTTCCTTCCCCTCCCCAGGGCACTGGCACTTAGACCATGGGATAGACCTCTCCCATGTTTCCTTCTAGCACCCAGTTTCCCTGGGAAGAATGACTGCAGAGAGAACCCCTCTCAAGCCTTGCTAACACATGGTACCTATAGACAATTCAGCTAACAGAGGTTTTCCTGCACTTTGTCATTTGCAACCTGGAGCCTTTTTTAGGTCATAAATTGTCTAAATAAGGACTAATTTTCATGTTGATGGAGAAGAGTGTATAACTATGACTCATCACCACGTTTACACCTCAAACACAAGGTGCTAGGTCTGAGTAAGCAAATGGCTGCAGGATATTTCAAACAGAAGGAAATTAGCATATTACTGGTCACAGTAAAGGGACTCCAGACAGACAGCATGCATTTTAAAAGTTTGTTTGTTTTTAAGGTTTTTCCTGATGTAGGTATTTAAACCCAGACCGTTCCTTTGTAAAGTAAGACATTTGTCAGTGACCATCATCTTCACCCTGATGTTTTGGCAAGAAGTTTATAAGGGAAAGATTGACTGTCCAATCCTTACTATGTGAGGTTGCATGTAGTCTTTTCTTTTAATTTCGGTATGTTTCTTGGTGTGGATATGTTTTCAAAACAGATTTGGTGAATTAAATATCTTCTAAAGGGTAGTGTTCTCAGGATGGTTATACTTCTTTCCTGAGGCAGTGGGTTTTCCTTCTAATTTATCTCCAGTTTAGACCTTGTTTTTCAAACCCTGGCTTTTTCTCTCCCCCAACTAGGAGGTAATGGAATTACAATAAAGTTTTTGAAACAAAATGGGAAACAAAGTAATTATGAAGAACTGATTTTGCAATCTCAAAAAAATAACATTTTGGCAGTAGAAAAACACGTGAAAAAATAAAGATTTATTTGTTTTATTTTTCTTTTCCTCCAAAAATCAGCATTACATCAATGGAAAACAGTCTGGTTTTGAGTGATAGTAATAGGTATAAATGCAGCTGCTGTGCTGGTGATGTTACAGCAAGCAGTTCAAGGTCCACAACACAGTGTAAGACAGTTCCAGAAACCAATATCAAAACAAAGATCACGGCATGGATGCTTTGATGGACAACCTCCAGACTTCTCAGTAGAACCCCTTAGCCTGTGATACACAGGTAACGTTGGAGAGGGTGACATATGTTGAGAGTGGGACCACGGCACACTGGAGTCTATAAAACCCATGAGCTGCTGTGCTGTTTGGGTTTGCCAAAGCAAAAGGGCTTTTTTTCCTGTGATGCTTAAGCTCACTGTGACAGTCTAATGCCAGTCCTGCACCCTCCTTCCCTCCTGGTTATCCCTCTCCTGCTTTGTCCCTGGGAAAGGAAGCCTTGGCTTACAGCTAGACGCTTTCTGCACTTCTCCTGCCCTGTATTTCCTCTGAAGTTGAGTGTGCTGTCTGTCCTTCTTTCTGTACAATCTGCCTTTCCATAGATTAGATGGGAGACATTTGCAGGATATACACCTGTCAGCAGGTGTAACATGGCACTTGCTCTTAGCCATCTAGAGGAACTCAGTAGCCCTCCCTAAGACTGGTGAGCACACAGCTTGTTCATGTTGGCAAGACATTTGCCATGATTGAATTCTTTGAATTTTGGTTTCAGTTAGGAAATCTAACTGATGTGCATGTTTCTCCTCATTAGCTCATGCAGCTCATGTGACTTGTTTCATTCATGTGACCTCTTATTCCGTATCCATCATTCCATTTTTCTTTCCTATTAGAGTGAAATTGGACACAGCCCTCCTCCTGCCTACACCCCTATGTCAGGAGTAAGTATTTCACATTCAACCTTCATCCTTGAGGTTTTCCTCCTTCCTTCACTATGTATTTTCTGTTTCAAACCCCCTTTTCCTACATAAATGGCCCAAAAATCATAGTGAATGAGTCAAATAATCAACATCTCTACACTCAGACTGGACTCACGTGCAAGCTCTGTGGATCCACACTCAAAAATCTACCAATTGCCAACTTTTTTTGAAAAAGCATGTAGGTAGCAAGCTTAGATGCATCTGTACGTTTTTCCTTCCTGTTTATAGGTCATGATGAAATTCCCTTGCGTGCCCTTGCTAAGAAGCAAAATGGTAGGTTGAGTTGAACCATCGAGTTGAGGTACCAATCAAAACACCGTTCACCAGCTGGAAATGCACTACCTGATGGAATTACACAGCGTTTGAGTGACCATGTGATGGTCACTGCGGGACACCCTAAAAGTAGGTGCCCTGGGAATAAACAGAGTTCAGAGATGATGATGTCCTCCACCCCTTTGCAGAAGGAGATTTCTCTAACATGAGGTTTGAGGGTTCTGTTCAGAAATTAGGGAAGATTGCCAGAGTAATAGAGGAGGAGATACTCTGTTGGCCTCTTGCTGCGGTGTATATCCAACCTCTACATGTCTAGGTGGGAGACAAGTTTTCACGCCCCATTTCTAGCCCCATTTCCAGCCCAGCTTGCTTCACTGCTCCCCTCGCTGCAGTGATGGTGACTCCCTGGGAGGGAAAGCCGGCTCAGCACTACTGGGGATGTGGATGCTTTGCCAGTCCACAACAAACCCTGTGCTACTGCTGATCCCGCAGTGCTGGAAGCACAGCAGTTTGGAGGATGGATGAGGCTTCTCCTGCCCCGTGAAACACATCTCTGAGTGAACGTAGCAGGAAGGTGCAGGAGCCACAGAGCTGACTTGCAGTTGAACCTTCTCTCCCTTTTGAGCCTCCTTTCTCATGCTGCCTTTTCTTTTTCAACAGAACCAATTTGTGTACAGAGACGGTGGCTATGCTGCAGAAGTGCCAATGCCATACAGAGCTCCTGGCTGCATCATACCAGAAGCCCCAGTTGCTCAAGGAGCCACAGCAGAGATCTTTGAAGATACTTGCTGCAATGGCACACTACGAAAACAAGTGTCAACCCTGGCAAAAGAGGACAGCAGCACCCAGAGGTACAGCGCCGATCCCACAGTCTTCATACCTGAGCGGGTTGTCCGGGGAGAGCTGGATGAGGACGGGTACATGACGCCGATGCGAGACAAACCTAAAACAGGTAAAAAATGGTCTTTCCAGAGAAGCTCCTGCTCTAGTGTGACTGCATTCTCTCTTTTTCTACATCAGCAACTTTTCACCAAAAATGTCTTTATTGAGTAACCCATCAAGGTTGAAACATTCTGACTTGGTTGATATTTCTTTGCATGGGGATTCATTTTTCTTTGTTTAATTTACTACTTGAAAAGCTGAAATGTGGCAAAATGTCAAGTTTGGTAATTCCCCTTTAACTTTTCTTTCTGGGAAACGGCAAGACAGAGGAATGAAAAAAGCCAAACCCCCCTTCTTATCCAAACAAAAAACTTTCAGTTATTTCCAAGAAAAGGATCTATCTTTGGCCAGCCGTAGTCTCCACTTTGTTTTGTTTATTGATCTTCTTTGTCTTCATGGCATTGTGCTTGGTAAATGTCATGTTGAACATATCACAGAGCCAATACACAGAATTGGCATTTTATACCCAGGAGAAGTTTAGAATTGAAAGAACAAGATGTGCTTCAGAGAGACCATCATGCAAGGTGAAGTTTGCCTCAGTCTGTGCCAGCTCAGAGTTCTATGCTTCCCAGTTTGCCATCATTTCTTTCTTCCTTTTTAGATAGTGACAGCAGTCATTTACATGTGTCATTAGTAATTTGCTTTCAAACCTTTACATTAGCTTTAAAGAAATTAAGTCATGCAAATGTAAATGCCAAGTATTTACTGAGTTTGCTTCAGAATTTGGAAACCAATTACCCTTTGTGTTACATGGTGGAAATGGGGCTTGACCCACAGCCTTAGCAATTGTGGGGGTGCGCTCGTGGCCCTACACTTCAGCAGCCACCCTTCTAATGAGAGATTTCATGCTGTGCATTGCTTCAGTGTGAGCCCAGGCATATCTTCACATACTGGTTTGCCCTGGGCATCCTCCGAGTTCTGCAGGAGCTTAACACTTCTCAGGCGCTACCTGAGCCTGCAGGGATGCAGTTGGAGCAGCTCAGGAGAAAGCGTCTCTTTTGTTCTCACTGGGCATAGACAGTGTGGCCACAGTGCAGCATGCTCTCTGTCAGCTGGAGGATTAAAGTCAAAGCACAGCTTGGCTGTCATTGCTTAAAAAAAGAAAAAAAATATGTTCCCACTGTGCTCTTGGTATGGGGGTATGTGCCCGTTCACCTTGTATTCAGTGAAGTTTCAGCTATGTGTTCAGAGGTACTTGCTAAGTCTTGAACTTTTGCATTTAATAGTTTTTGGCCCTGTCCTGAATAAAAACGGAGCTGAAGCCACCCTCTTGTAACAAGCAGGGGACTGCAGGGAGTGTCTCCAGAGCCCATGACCACAGCCATGCCACTGGAAATGGAGATCTTGTGTTGGCATCCTTCTCTTCCCTCCCCACTCCCTGTCTGGCTTTCCACGCAAGCTCCATACACCTTAAAACCTTTCTGCCATTCAGCTACAATTTTTTGTGGTGTTAATCCACAGAAAGTAATTTGAAGCAAGTGTAACCTGCTCCAAGTCCTGTTTTGAGCTGATATAAGGCTCCCTTGTACCCTTTCCAGAGATCATTTAAATACTTTTTTTCATAGTGCTTTGAGGCCCTTTGTCCTTCAGGGATGGAAGGCTTTTAATTTGACAAATTGTTCTGTTAGAAATGAAGCTGTCTTAGAAGTTAGCCCTTGGGGATGGTGTTTGTGCAGAGAGGCTTAACTAACATCTCTATAGAGCTTTCTGATGGAAAGACTGCAGAGCAGAGTGTTTGACTGATACGTCCAAGGTTGCACAAAGAGTCGGCAGCAGAGGCAGAAGTCAGTCGATTGTTTGGCTCTGCCGATGATACTCTGAGAGGAAGGTCAGGATCAAACGAAGGACACGGCTATGGCTCAGTGAGAGCTGTAGTTCAGTTTCCAGCTTTGCTGGAATGAGTGGCTGGAGCGGAGGGATGCACAAGTCCGAGTGCTCCTTTCTGGTATAGCCTCGTAGTAATACACACGTGATGGATCACATGATGCTTGCTACACGGATGAATCTCTTTGCTGATTTATTCTTAATGTTCCCTTAGATTACCTAAACCCGGTGGAAGAGAACCCATTTGTTTCCCGACGAAAGAATGGAGATCTCCAAGCTGTGGACAACCCAGAGTATCACAACGCTCTGAACGGGCAGCCCAAAGCAGAGGATGAGTATGTGAACGAGCCATTGTACCTCAACGCTTTTGCAAACACCTTGGAAAATGCTGAGTACCTGAAGAACAATTTGCCAGAGAAAGCCAAGAAGGCCTTTGACAACCCGGACTACTGGAATCACAGCCTGCCCCCACGAAGCACCCTTCAGCACCCGGACTACCTGCAAGAGTACAGCACAAAATACTTTTACAAACAGAATGGACGGATCCGGCCCATCGTGGCAGAGAATCCTGAATACCTCTCTGAGTTCTCCCTGAAACCCGGCACTGTGCTGCCCCCGCCGCCCTACAGACACCGAAATACAGTGGTGTAGTGGCCGCAGTCTTACAGAAGTGGAAAGACAACCCCTTCTAGCTGCCTCACTCTTTCTCACTCTCGTTTTCTCTTTCTCCCCTCCTTTCCTCCCTCCCTTTCTTTCTCCCATGAGCTTCCTCTTCTTGCCAGTTCACTCATTTTTGATATTTCCAAGTGAAAGGATGGCTTGGAGTCATTTGCAGATTGGGTTGGGAACCTGGAAGGAAGGAAAGAGACTGAAAGAAGGCGTGTACAATGTGGCATTTCTCACTTTCCGCAGATCTGAAGGGTCGGACGGTTGGAGAAGCCAGACAGTACCAGTAAAGGCCAGTGGCAGTGTTGCCTGCTGTCGAGCTAGTTCTTAGTGATTCAACCCTCACACTGTAGGGAAGGCCACAGAGAGGCTGTTTCTTTCAGCAGGAATTGATGAGAGTCTGTACAGCATTCCTGTAAATCTCAGTGCAGTTTCCATTAGGGGGAAACATGGACAATTTTTATATCATGTGTGATAGCATAGTAATTGAGATTGAGAATCCAATTTTTTTCTCTAACATTTTCTATCCCAGCAACGGAAAATATCTAACTTAGCTTTTCATTATCGTTCAGATCCTCATCGTGGCTCTCCAAGAAATGACGATGTGACTCTAGTATATGGCTAAACCCTTCTTCTGAGCCATACCATGATTTTGTGCCAATTCCTAACCACAGAGACTCCAGCTCAGAACTGGTAAACGACGCGACCATTTTTGTATACGTGCCAATGTGACAAACACTTTAAACACAAAAACCTGTTCAGAAGAGAGTAACAAAACCACACTTTCAACATGTTCTTTTTGAAGCTAAAAGACAGGCCCATAAACCAAGATTTGTATACAAAAAGCTTTGCTTTCCTGTTTTATACCTGCTGACTAGACACATAGAAAGACCCAAACAAATTCTTCCCTCTTTTTCTTCTTCATGATCGTGAAGGGAGTTGGGGATGCTGTCAGGCAACACTGAGGACAAGATGGAGAACTGGAGAGTTTGAGATGGGTTATGAAGTCCGCTGGTGTTCTGTGGGGTGGTGGTGGGAAGGGTCCTTTAAACTGGAAGACAGACACTGGACTGGAGAAAACGCACATAGCAGTTCACTGGAAAGTTAGTTTGCACTTAAGCTTTGATTTCATTTGAACTGTTTTCTGGATTTTGAATGAAGCAATATGGAAGTGACCAGCAAAATACAAAATAATAATTTTAAATTAAAAAAAAAAAGAATTGTATGTAAAGGATGACTGTGGAAATGCCAAAATGAAGCAAATCAAGTCTTTGGAACAATGTCTACCAGTTCTGCGAGGCCGTTGCATTGACTGCTTCAGAGAATACAGTGACAGAGCGACCAGCTTGTACTGCTGCCACATGAACAACAGCAGAGCAAGCCCTGAAAGGGATCGGAGGAGACAAATACCTTGCTCTGGTTTGCAGCATAGTACAGAATACTTTTTTCTAAAAGGATTATTACTCTGGCACAGAAGACGGTGCATATGAGGTTTGAGAAGTCAAAACGTGCATGACTTGCAGAACTTTCAGTGAAAAATGTAAATAAGTATGAGTCAGTCTCCCTGCACTTAGTTCTGCTTTCATCAACCTCAGTTTTTAGGTAGACACCCCCACCACCCAGCCTGCTTCTCTTTGGAATTATATTTCAGCCAGAGTTATGGACATTTTTAGCAACCTGAGGCAGATGGAGCTGGGACGGGAGGCGTAAGGGCCAGGACACTAATGGCTTGCTCCTGACATGCCAAGACCTGTGTGTGTAAGAGCATTTGTGTACCTAGTTCCCACCACAAATCTTAAGTACCTTTGAAGATCTGCCTGTGTCTCTATCCATCGAGGCTTTTAAAGGGGAAGAAACAATACCTGATGGATGGCCATCTTAGGTGGTACAACAGTAATTCAGTTTATGCCCTTCAGTACTGTTAAAGTTGAGATCTTTGGGGTGGCCTAACCTGGCAGTGAAACCAGCAACAACCAGTGGTCCAAAATGGCATCAAGCTCCTCCAGTGTCCTGCCATCTGGACAACTTGCCACCTTTAATTGTAGGGAAACAGAGGAAGGGGTGTGAAACAAGCAATAGTTACGTAGATTTTGGTTGCTGAGGGTCAGCTTGACAAAGGTAAGAAGAGATTTCAAACCTGGGTGGTTATCGTGCTTGTAGATGAGCAACAATTTGTGTATAATCACCAGGTCAAGGCTGATTCAGCCAACAGCCTGTTTCTGCATCAGGCATGTTCAGGCCAGCTTGAACCAGCTGTGGGGAGGATATTAAACCTGTAAACCGATTACATAGCTGAAGGGTCTGCAAACAGCAGGAACAAATACAGATCTTTGAAACTATTGCAAGGAGATGTTGGGTCAAGTGGTAGCAAGGTGGTTTGTGGTGGCAGGACAAAATGACCTGCAGCCCACTGAAGTGGGGTAGCTGGTAACAAACACATTGTGCATCTGAGAGGCCTCGCCTCTTCCTGGTGCCCCCCATAACTCCTCATGGTCTTGGCGGGAGACAGAGGCAGGCATTGGGCAGGGGCATGCAGAGGGGTGGCATGAGGTCCTGGAGACCCTGCTCCAGTGGTAGTGCTCACAGTGTTGTCTGATGCACAAGAAAAGGTCTGCCAGGTTGGGACACAACTGCTGAGCTGCCTGGGGACAAAGACTGCCACAGGGCTGTGGATGTCCTGTTTCAGCACATAATCAGCTCGGGTTAGGTAGGGAGGTGGAGAAGGGTTGATTTGTCCCTGAACAATTCTTGTAACAGAGTAACTCCTAGTGGAGAAAAAAATAAAATAAAATCCTGCTACAGCTTACTTGTTTGAATTCCAAGAGGTGCACTCAAAGGCTGCTGGGGCAGAAGCACGGACACCTCCAAACCCAGGCGAGATGGTGCTGAGATGTAGCTGCTAACGGAAGGTGAGGCCTGTTTGTTTCTCTGGTCATTAAGCAGTA
The DNA here is from genome assembly GCA_013400615.1 of Syrrhaptes paradoxus. Taxonomy (NCBI): domain Eukaryota; kingdom Metazoa; phylum Chordata; class Aves; order Pterocliformes; family Pteroclidae; genus Syrrhaptes; species Syrrhaptes paradoxus. The sequence continues at coordinate 89,625 of VZTO01021111.1, forward strand.
CCGGTGTTAGAAATGAGCCCGGCAAATAGTCAACATGTAAGTAACCATGGTTTTTAACAATTTAACATTTTATTTCTTACAACACTTGAATTATTTATTCGTTTTAATTGTTGACTGTGGGTGTGATGTAGTATATTAAGAAGTGTGGAAATGCAGAGGTTTCTTGAAGTGAGGCAGCACAAGGGCCAGGACGGAGGCTACCTTACGGCTGAGCTGTGCTGGCTGTGTCTTGAGTAGCAGAGAGCAAGCAGAGGGCTAATGAACTCAGTAATTTGTGATGGTGGAAAACTCAACAGACTGCAGTTTCACAAATGAGCTGCTTTTTTTTTCCTGAGCTTCTGGTTTGCGTTGCAATTGCCAAAAATGGCCCTTACGTTTCCTGCCGTGCCCATAGTTCACCTTGTGCAGTGCTTGGGCCTGCGTGGTGCTGAACATCTGGTTAACCAGTTCCTTCTCCCCAGTAAGAACAGCGGTCTTGCAAACACAGCCCATAAATGTGCACGTTTCCTCTGCAAGGGTACTGCCTCTGAGCTCCTTTGGCTGATTTTTGTGTCTCTTTGCCAAAGAAAGTTTAACCATTAAAGAAAAACGCAAAACTGCGAGCAGAATGGTTTGGCTGCTTTAATCTGATCAGCAGAAATACCTGGCTGGCTCTAACTCACGTATCTGCCTTACTGGGTATAGCTGCTGGCTTGCTGAAAGAAGTGGGGCAAATGCATCTGGCCAAATGGTGGAAAACATTCAGCTGATGATGATGTGAAAGATGAGGGTCAGGCTTTTTAATGGATAATCACAGGTTTTGGGGAAAAGCAGATATTTCCACATACAAAGTGCATTTTGTCAACACAAAGCAGTAGGTGAGAGCATCGTCAGAAATACTTTGGCTGGCTGTAATTAATTCTCTAGCTGTACAATGGTATCTGTACACAGCACTGTCAGTTTTTATGGATTTTATAATGCAGTCTCCTATTCGTAAATGTTTTCCTTTCCCTTATCGTAGCCTGTGTGACGGAAGAACAGTGAGTAATTTTTCAAGAGCAGGTACCTGAGTGTGTATCAGCCATTGTCCAAGGCACAAAGCAAAACAGTAAATGAAAGAGAACAACAGATTATTTTTTCCTCTCTTTCAGTGATACTTGTCTCAGATGTTATATCTACCTGAGGGTTATTTCAAACAGATGTGGATGCTGGCTCTGATTGACTTGCTGCAACATAATTGACTGAAACCAACTACTTTTAAGTTTCCTTCTTCATCTCTTTTCAAGTTTTTCTTTTTCTGCAAAACAGCCAGAAGGGATTCTTACGTGGCCGCTCACTCAGATGTAGCAGAGTATTTACAACTCACTTTCAGACAGGTCATCTCTCCCAGGTAGCAAGCCATGGAAATAAATTCAAGTGAGCACCAGCAGTACAAGCTACCATGTGTTTCAGGTACCTTAATCTGAGCCCTGAAATCCTGTTCTTTGTACAGAGAAGGGTTGTGTAACCCTGGTGGTACCACTTATTTGGTAGAAAATGCGTTTGTCGACTGCAAGAGACGTATGCAAGGATCTCATTCCATTCATTTCCTGGGTTAATGGGGAAATACCTTTCCCTCCTGTCCCCAGCTGGTGAGCCAGAGGCGGTGTGTGAAGGGCGCTCGAGTAGATGCGGTGCTGGGGCAGGGCAGCCGGAGGACATGCCGCCGATCCAGTTCCTTTTTGCACTAAAGATTTGAGAGGGACTTAGAGGGGAGTGTTTCCCCCCACCTCAGGCACCGCCAGTCCCAGCCTAGAAGCAAAGAAAACGGCAGCTCCGAAAGGCCAGCCTGGCCCTGCCTGTGGATCCATTCTTTCTGTAGTGATGGATACAGTGGGGCAGTACTGGTGAAGAATACGAGGTGTGAGGTAAGTCAGCATAGAAATACAGCGTGGGGTTGGGGCTTTTTCTGAGGATGGACCTAAATGGGAAACTCAGATATTAAAGAACATACTTTTTTGTGGGGTTTTGGGGTTGTTTTTTTTTTTCTAATGGGGCATCTGTCTATCTGTCCTGCATCATGGTCGCAGCTAGAGGAATGAAGGGATTGTTTGGGCTCCTTTATACTGCCCAGGAGATGAGGAGGCTTGGGCACAAATCAGAATTAGATGGTTAGTCATGTAATTCTCCAGGATAACTGAAGGCATCCCAGTCAGCCTTACTTCCCCTGGGGGCCCTGTGCACCCTGGGGTCCGTACGCAAAGGGTAGCAGCCGCTGCAGCACCCACAGCCACTCGTACTCGCTGTCTGCCGACCCTTTTAGGAGGAGGGAATGGGAGTAACATAAATGCCCCAGGGACTGACAACTGGGCCATCGCTCACTGGTTGGGATGGATTTTTCCCTCACTTTGCACAACTGGCGTATCGGGGCTTCCACCCTGGTTGCAGGTACTTACCTGCTTTGAAGGGTGTTTAGCTAAAGGGAGGCTGGTGGAACAGAGGCTTTAGCATGAACCAGAGCCAGGCCTCCAGTTATCAGTCACCTCTCTGGCTCTTAAGGAGCATCTCAAAGGGGACAGTGTCACCTCGAGTTCCCTTTGGCGAATATTTTTCAAAAGGTGTTGTTATTTGCAGTTACATGAAGACTGTGCACCCATTCATTTCTAGCTCTGTCACCTGCGATTTTCTCATTCCTGTGGATCTTAGACCTCTGCTGCTGACAAAACAGCTCACCTATTGTTGTATAAAATCTTGGATTTGGGTTCAAATTTTTTTTTTTTTTTTTTAGAAAGCAAATGCTGTGTGAGGTGGGGTTGGTTGGCAGTGATATTCATGCTCCAGCCTGTGCAAGGAGCAGCGGTCGTCCCACAGGCAGCCTCTGTGCAAGATTCCGTCTCTTATTTTCTGGCTCTTGCTGAGTGTTACACAGGTAGAAAAGGTCACTGTTTCAAATGGGGTTTTCAGATTGGGAATAAATAACAGAAATAAAGCTCCATGGTTAGAAGCACCACTCTAAAATGTCCAAAATCACTTGTCTCTACCTTTGTTTTGTTTTAGCACAAGGTCATATTGCTGTACTACTGTGTGGATTAGTGTGTTGTTACGCCGGTAGGGTCGTTGCTCTTGGGGAAATTACTGACAGGTAAGCCTGTTGTCAGTGGTACTGTGCCGACAGCTGGGGTCTGCTTGTAGTTGTGGAGGATGCAGAGCCCCTTTTGGGGGAAGCTCGTGGGTGTTCAGGTGTGAGTGATGGTGGTGGGATTTGCTTGACCTGCAGCCAAGCGCATCTCCTAACCAGAGCCAGACAGAAGAGGCGCTTCTACCCAAGGCATCCTCTGGCTGGGGTCTGTGCCAATAAGCCAGGAAAAGTGTGAGGGGGAATCCTAAGGACGTTATTCCCATTAGGAAGCAAAAGGAGTCAGAACTGTGTTTTTTTCATTCAATTTTGAGTGAGAGCTTTGTGGACCTTGGTAGAGAGGCGTTCTAAGGGGGAATTTGTAAGGTGTTACACAGTGTGAGGAATTACATCCCAGTCCTCCTCCCCTCCCCAGTAAAAAGCCATGAAATCGTGCTCCAGATGCGTCATGGATGAAACCACCAGGGCACAGGCGCATCCCGCACAGCAAGGTCTTGCTGATGGCTCAGGTGTGACCGCACGTGCATCAAGCCATTGGCTGTCGCCGCCGTGCACCGGCCGCAAGCGCTGTTTGCCAGCAGTTCGATTCCCACAGCGCCGCCATCCCTGTGCCCTGCCTGACCTTTGAGCCCTCTTAGGGAGAAAACACTGTATTGTCCATAGCGCTCCGAAGACTAAACCCTTTTGGGATAACCACAGTAATAAACTGTGAATGGTATTTTATAAGTGTAGATACGTATGCCATTCTTTTGAGGTAAGGTACTATGACATATGTAGCATAAACTGGTTCTGCTGTTAAATGGGTCGATTATTAACTGAGCAGCTGTGTAAGGGGTAGCTAACTTTGAATGCACCAATCCACTGCTCCTGTGACGAAAAGGAGTTGCTGGGTACTTGTCTTTTTACCATGGGGTATGTTAAGAGAAAAATGCAGGTCAATGAAAACACAAATTGTAATTTTTTTATAGCATTTTAATGTACACATTTCATACGTTTTTCACAATGGTCTTAATCCCTTTTTTTTTTTCCACAGCTTTTTGCAATTTCCCCAACATTGTACGCTGGAATTCTAAAGAGGTAGCAGCCCTAATATAGGGAGGGGAAATTGGTGGGGGGGATGGGTGGAAAGTCTCTTTCTAAAACCAGACATATCCAAAATGTATTTCTTGACCTGGCAGTTTTGAACTGTCAACTTTTTCTTTTCTGATGAGACTCAAATTCCCAGGCCCAGAGGATGACATTACTGTCCCCTCAAAATCAAAGGCTGAGCCTCATCTGGGAGGTGACACAGGAATAGCACCGAGCTCCTGCGAGTGCCCTGCTTGCGGTGCAGGAGATGGCCCCCTCTGTGGGCTGCGCTCAAAGCAGCCAGCCCATCCCAGCACTTCCCAGAGGAACCAGCCTCGTCACCTGCCAGGAGGTGGGCAAGAGGCAGCGATGGGGTTGGGTCTGGGTTTTAGCCAATTCTCCCTGTTCTCAAAGTGCAAAGAGACAAAATGACGATACTTCTGCCTTATGAAGTACCTTCAGGAGAAGAGAAGCATCAGTGTGTTGGGGAAGGCATTCATTTCTTGCAAAGTGATGCATTCAGAGTTAGCTGCCTTTCTGAAACAAAAATTAAAAAAAATATAAAACCTACTGTATGTTACTTTGAAAATGTGAATAGTATTTTTATAGCTTGTTAAAGACACAGCTAGTTGCGTTTGTAAATAAGGATAATGTTGCTTTTATTTTCCTTGTGGACACCATTATTTGGAACATAATTGTCCTTAGGGTTGATTTGTATATAGGTAATTTGCTTGTGATTTAAGCTGCTCCCCCCTTTTCTTTCTCTCCTTTCCCACCCTCAAGTTTTGGTTGGAAGTACCATTTCTGGCATTCTGTGTGATTCTATGTTTTAGCACTGTTGTGGTGTGTTCAGACGTTCTGCACTTGCTTACACAGTAGGGTATGCCAATGGTGTGTGGCGTAATGTTACTTTAACCTTTTGTTTCTCATATTTTAGCTATCGAGGATTATGCACTGTTAAAATACTTACTGACCTGGGTTAATATTAGGTACATATTTTAGCATAATTTCCCTTCTTTTCATGTTTTCTTGTTTTTTTCTTTTTTTTTTTCCCTTCCCTCCCCTTTTGTCTTGTTTGGAGGCTGGGGAGAAACCTGTGGCTCTTCTCTTTGTGTGGTTCTATTTTCCCCCATGTGCGCAGTCCCGCGTTTCTCCTCATGCTCCCTGGGGTAGAGCTTTATCTGTTTGTTCAGGCAAATGTAGACTGCAACCCACCTTGCATCAACCCGCGCTCATCCCAGCTGAACAATTTGAAAACTCTTCTGCCTTTTTGTTACATGAATCTGTCAGAAATATATTTTTAATTTAATATAAATGAAATTCAATAAAATACAAAACAAATGCTCTGGGTATGGGTGAAAATTCTTGCCAGGGCAGGAGCACATTCAGCTCCACGGACTCCCCGTGTCCTGGCACAGAGAGTGGTGAGTTTAGGGGGGTGTCTGCAAGAGTAGTTGTGTGTATGCTTCTTCATGTCTGTATCTGTGGCTTTGTGCCTGTGTGTGTCTCTGGGTTCTAGGAGTATCTGCGAGTCTTTGTGTGTATCATCTTTGGGTGTCTGTGAGTATCCCTGCATCACCATGTCTGTCTGTCAGTGTCCACGAGTGTAAGTGATGTGAGTGTCTCTCAGTGTCCATGACTGTCTGTGAGTGTGTGTGAATGTTGGTGCATGTCTCTGAGTACCTGCCAGTATCTCTGCGTGTCTGTAAGTAGCCGTGAGAATCTGTGATAATCTGTCATTATCGGTGAGTGTCCGTGACTGTCATAATTGACTGTGAGAGTCTGTATCTGCCACTATGGGGTGGTAGCTGTGCCTATCCATCAGGATATCTGAGCGTCCACTAGAGTCCGTGAGTGTCTCTTAGCGTCTATTAGTCTCTGTGAATATTTCTAAATATCCATGATTAGCTGTGTCTGCAAGTATCTCTCATTCTGTGGGTGAGGGTGCGTGTCTCCGTCACTGTGTATGAGTGCATGTCCCCCGTCACTACGTGGGTGAGTGCGTGCGTCTCCATCACTACGTGTGTGAGTGCGTCTCCACGTCAACCTGTGTGTGTGTGTGTGTCTCCCCTCTTTCTGAGTGCATGTGTCCCTGTGACTACGCGTGTGAGTGTGTGTCCATGTCGCTATGTCTGTGGATTTTTTACGTTTGTCTGTCTGCCTGTGTTTCTGGTGGAGTGTGGGTGAGTTTATGTCTATATGTGCATCTGTGTTTGTCACTCTGGTTGGGTTTGGGGTTTTTTTGTGTGTGTTTTTCTGAGGGTGTCCATTTGTGTCTGTGTTTCTATGGGTGCTGGTCTGTGTGTGTCTGTGCTGGGGTGCGTTTCCATGTTTCTGTGGGTGCCTGTGTATCTGTGTGTCTGTGGCTTGGTGTCGGGCTGTGTGCATGCCTCTAAGTGTGTCAGAGAATAATGTGTTCATTAAGACACACACACACTCAGTGTCATAAATAAAATTTAATCAAAAGCACCAACCCCCGCATACCTGTGTTCATCCTGCGAACTGCACGAGCACACACAGACCCCATCCCCAGGACTTGCCCGGTGGCTGCTCTGGCTTTGGCAGATGCACCTTTCACGCCAGTTAGGAAAGGCGTAGCCGCTGTCACACCCCCACAAAGGGACTGCATGAGCCCCGTGTGCTACCACGTGCCCACAGGCGAAAGCCCACAAGTGCCCTGCACATGGCTTCAGAGGGGTGACCCGCACACAGCCCTGCAGCCTCCGGCCTGACAGCTCCAGCCCCCGTGCGTCTCTGCCCCAGGAGGGCTGTCACTGCAAAGGCTGCGACTAATCCCACAGGATCTGTTCACACTTGAAATCAAAATGCTCTCACCGCCCCACCCCGCCTCTCTGGCTAACCGCATTACCAAAGACTCTGGAGAGCATTTCAAATTTCACAAGAAAGGTCATCTAGCTCTTTGAGGTACTTTTTAAAATACTCCCATCTCCCTGGACTGCAACTATTTGTTTCACAAATGACCTCAACATTTTTTCCCCAGCAGCTGGAAAGGTCACTGCACAGATACCTACCGTTCTCTCGGCCGCGTGTGGTGCTCGGGTGCAGCCTCACAGTGACTGGCTCATATCAGGGTTGCTGTGGTGGAGCCCCATCCGCCCCCACGCCATGAGGCCCCTTCTGTGGCTGGTCTGCACCCAGGCACACGCACACCAGGAAAGGCTGCAGCTGATTTAATACAGCGCAGAGGAAATGGTGTCTGATGCAAAGGCAGAGATTTGACATAAAAACTAGGCATGATGACAGCAAAAATTCAGCAATGCTTCAGAAGAAATAAAACGCAGAGACATGAGCAATACGAGAAAATTGTTTAAAAATAACCCTCCCTCTCTTCACTCCATGTGCATTTTACTTATCTGAACAACAACAACAAAATTAATTACTCAACCAACTATTTTGCAGTAAAATATTATTCATTTAAAGCCCTCTGCCATCCATTCAGAAAAGCTTGCTAAAGGCCATTCAATTCAGGTGCTTAAGCTGCTGCTAAAAAATCAAAATGTAGCTTTTTGCAAGCAGTTTCATGCTGCACTAACAGTGATGATGGTCTCTGCAGCTCTGTGTCACTCCTGAACCAGATGGGCATGCACATATGGAATTACTGAAACCTGAGGACTCATTTCTGAAGAAAAGATCATCTTGCAGCAAAAGAAAAAAAATTCCTACAAGGATGGTAGAGCCTAACACACCAACATCTGGCTTTACAAACTGGCCCACGACTGCCCATTGTTCGGCTCACTCAGGTTTGCAGTGGTAAAACAGAATTGATAACTGGCCAGCTGGCACCACCAGAAGCACATGTTTGTCCCACTGCTACAACCCTGTGCACTGAGCACGGGGGGAATGGTTTTTGCTCTCTCCAAAAGCAAACTAAGCAACTGCTGTGGCACTGTAACACCTCCACTAAGGCCTGGGACCTTGCAGCCAGGAGAGGCTGTCTTACCAGTTCCAGTAATACCGGATCAACCCCAGACTTCACACAAATCACTTTAACACTTGCATTCAGTTTGCAAACCATCCTGTGATTGTAAAGCTACTAAAGAGGCCCTATGCACACCCCATTTAAAACAAACCCCTCATGCATTAAAGAATGCAGCAAGGAAAACCCATCAGCAAATAAAAATCAGCTCAGCTCCACTGCTGGCTGTTGCTAAGGCACAGTAGCTGAATGTGTTTCCTATTATCATACCTCAAACTGGCCCAAAAAATAAATATCTTGGAAATCGTTGCCAGAAGCTAGAAAAAGTCAAACCAGAAAACTAAAGCCCAGCAAATGAGCTTCCTTTGGCTCCTTTAATCTGCCTGTAATACAATGCTTGACTTAACTTCCCCGCCAGGATTACAAAGCGGCCGTCACACTGGCAGATACAGGCTGTGCAGAGCACTCACACCAACTGCACACCGAGCCCAGCCTGATATTGAAATAACTACAGGTTAGAAATTAACTTTACTGCACTTAAGGAAAATGTGAAACTAGGCTCTTAAACAATGTGCCTTGTCTGATAAGCAGGATATGTCCGTCTAAAGTAGAAGCTGAAAATTATGAGATTTTAGTTCAGTCAGCAACCTATGAAGAACTGCTGAGAGTTGCCAAAAGAAGTAAGAAACTAGGAGAAAGGTAATTTGGGCAGGGGGAGATCACGACCACCAACTCACGGACCCCCTACCCTAATTAATTATACCACCGACTCAAAAAAAAGAACTAAGCATGTGTACTAATTTACATACTAGGCAAGGAGATTTTAGCCAATCATTGATAGAATAATGATGCACATGTATTAGGAAGCTGAATATTCTAATGCTTTGTGTATAAATAACCTAAAGCTTGGTGGGCTGTCTTGGGACAGACCCATCTCTGCACAGATAAGTAATAAAAGGAAACACCTCCACTCTTCTGAACTGGCTCTTTGCACACCGGGTGACGAACCCAGTTTTTGTGACAACAAGACTAGAAACACTGCGGCACTCAAGCTTTTGACCATCCTTGGACTAGCTTGTGTGGGGATGGGTGAAAAATAAAGGAATTGGACACGTGCAATTGTAAGACAGAGCTGGGAACAGTGCTATGAGCAGGAGTGGGTGGGATCTTACCTGAAAAGGTGGGCTTGTTGCCTGAGCCTTCTGTATTGGCATGTCGTCTCGCCGCAAAGGAAGGTTGAGCCTGAAACGTGTCCTCCCAAGACATTTTAAGACCACTTCACTAAAGGATGAATAAATGCTGGGAGCATTTGATGGATTCTTTTGAAAATTTGGTGGGGTGGTACAGGAGTAAGTTTTGGTTGTTGCCGGTTTTTTTGTTTGGTTTGTATTTGGTTTTTAGGGGGGGTTTTGATTGTTTTTTAAGCTCCCTATAGACATCCCCCAGGCAAGCTCCTGGGAACACTCTGCAGTGTTGGTACAGCCCTAGCCCATTCCCTGCTCCCTCTCTCCTGTCCCGAGGGGAAAATCTGTTGCTCTGCTGCTTGTTCCTTCCCAGGGCACAGCTCATTTTGCAGACCGGCCAGAAAGGAGTCAAAACCAACACACAGCTCAGGCTGTCGCTCCTCACTCACCTGGGGACCACTGTTTCTGAGCCTGAGCTCCCTCCAGCCTCTAGTGCAGCCACCAAGGGAACATCCCAGCCTGTGCACCATCACTTAATACCCAGGCTCAGTTGCCACAGAGGAAAATTACATAGGAGATGGAGGTTATGACATGATGGGGGACAGGGGAGATAAAGGCAAATTGTGTAGGCAGTTGTCAATGCCTGTGAGAGCAATTTGCCTCTGGAAGAGCCGCTGAGATCACAGGGAGCCTCCACATCCTCCAAGATAACGATACTGCTGGAAACAGGCAGCTGGGTGAAGTCCTCCGGCATGCCCACAGCCCAACTCAGGGAACTGGTGTGAGTCTTTAGATGTCACGATGAAATAAAATAAAAAAAAAAAAAAATTAAATTATTATAGTTAAACTGTTTCCAGCCATCTGCAACCCTCCACTCTAACCCATCTTCCCCCTTTTGCAAGGCAGTGGCATACACCAGAGCAGGGCATTGCTGGGTTTAACCCTCACCACTGAAGCCCTGAAGAAGTCCTTGTTCAAGAGGACAGCCAGCACCTCCAAAAGGTGCCCTCTTACCTCTCCAGAAGGAACATCTGACAAACAGCCACCACAACTGCAAAAGTCTCCTTTCCTTATCAGAAAAAAAGCACCTGAGCACCTCTAAAAGTGGGTGCTTCTGTTGCTACACCCCCGCACAGTAGCAGATGCTGGAGGCCACCCGAGTGGCCACAGGGGCACTGGGACAGCAGCTGAGATACAGATAGCGGAAGCAGGCTGCACAAGTCCAAGAGGTGTCAAGTGCATGTTAATCATGACCTTTAACACAGGCCTACTTTTTTCCAAATATATGCAAAAAAGAAGTTAGAAAAAAAACCCCGAACACCAACACCAAGTCAAGATGTGGTATTAGCAAGGCCCAGCTGCTGTCCTCTCTCTCTGCCATGCTCCACTCTTCTGTCATGTGCCAGCAGCAAAATAAGAGTTTAACACAGTGTTTGAGCTCCCAGCCCTTCACATCGCCCTTTCCACCATGCTGAATCAGGGCCACGACTCTGAGAGACAACATTTAGGAAGCAGAAAGTGATAATTTCATTTTGCATAAATGGTATAAACTGTTTCTGGCAAGGCTGTGTTTGTCCCTGTGATAAATCTTCCCCCCTACCCCCTGCTTTTTTCCTGCCAAGAAAAGCCTTTACTATTCTTATGCAACAAAAAACCTGTATGAATTGCTTCCTGCAAAGCACCAGCAAGTCAACAAGATTGTAGCAACAAGGGAACAAGTCACGGTTTCCTTTCAGCCTTTGTCCCTGTCACACAGGGCTTGTGTCGCTGTGCCCCACGTGAGGGCCTTGTGCAGAGCTAAACAGAGGAACTGCAACAAAGGAAACCTTTTGTTCCCCCAGAATAGAGACCTGAGCTGTTCCATGCTTGCTGCTTTGGCACCTGTGTCTTTCTCTGTTTCTCAGCCTCTCTCCCCCTGACCTTGCTGGTCCAGCTGGGGCTGGGGACTGCAGGACTCCCCCCACCTTCCTCCACAGCTGAGCCACGGCTGAAGGCATCGCACAATGCAGCACGGCACAGGGAAGGCGACCTGGAAAGCAAACAAGTACACAGCTCCTGCAAAATCCTGCTGGCCAGCGATGGGCCCCAACTGCTCAAACACCGTGTTGGGCAGCAGCCAGCAGTCCGGCACACCCATGGCTCTGGGGAGGACAAAGCAGCACCTGGGAACGGAAATGATCTGCATGAGTTGCTCCTTCTTCTGTTACTCTCTAACACGGCAGATGGCAGGTTTGGGCTCCCCGGCTGATGGCTGCACTGAGTGCCACATCATTGCTCTATGTTTCAAAGGAGTTGTGGCACCCCCAAATCCTGACAAACCAAGGAAAACAAACTCTAGTTAATGAACACATACTTAGTATGACTTAATGCTGACTAGTGACACCAGTCTTACCCAAAGGCCACCCCACGTGCACTGTTGTCTGTAAAACATCATTTACAAACGTGCTGCCCCAGCAGCCCGGAGAAAGCCAGCAGAAGCTCCCCGCCTGTCTCTGTCAGGGTGCTTCCTCTCTGCTGCAAGTTTGCAGGACGAGAAGTTTGCACTTTCTAAAACGTGCCGAGCACACTACAGCCCCCCAGCACACAGCTGATTGAGGCATTTTGGGGGGCCTGAGCAAATGGGATGCACACGGATACACACACACAGGCACTAGCCCACAAGCAAAGCCATCTGCCAAAACACTGCCATGCTATGCAATGTGTCCTGTGTGACCTGAGGAGAGAGCAGGGCAGTAAGAAAAGATAAATTGTTCAAAAAATATTTTCTCACATCAATTTGTTGATTTGCTATAAGCAGAGTGTTTGATGCGGTGGTGACGGCTTCCAACCAGGAACCAGGAGTTGTGGTACAAACTGGGGACCACAAAGCCTCGCAGGACCCCAGCAGAGGCGATATTAGCCCAGCTGAGACATGAAATGTTTGCATACCTGGGGCAGACAGATTGCACATCCTGCCATTAAATGTATTGTCTTGGCCAGAAGAGAGAAATGAGGTAAGAACTTACTTTCTCTCCCGTTTTATCTGCTCTGTGCAGGATTGCCAGATTATGCAGAAATACAGAGCAGCAGACAGTGAAATGTTTGCACTGCATTTGCATTGTTTACAGAAAAGAGTAAAACATGCTAATTTTGATTGAACATATTTATAACTGCAAGGGAGAATAATGATCATGCATGGAAGGTAGGAGTAACAATGGATTAATTTTCCGGCGCTAGTCTAACGCATATTTACCGTGGCCTGAGCTGGCCCCCAAGTCCTCAAGGACAGCAGGAGCGCTATAAACTAAGCCTGGCAAGTCCTGGCTTGCTCACACCAACGTACATTTGCTCACTGACTTCAGAGAACAGGGCACAGGCAGACACACGGGTATCTCACGCTGAACGGTACGTGGACAGATTCACTAAGACAGCTTCGGCAGGTGAAAAGCTGTGCACAACAGCGAGGCTGGGAGTGATGGATCATTGTGGCTGGAGGAGACCTCAGGCGTCCTGTCAAGCGCTGCCACTCCTCTTCCCACAGCCCTGTGGTCTCCAGCTATTTTTAGCCCAGCGGTGTTTCTATACCAATGCCACTGGAGCCCTCCAGCACTCACGGCTGTGTGACAAGGAAAAATAATACAGTCTCAGTAACTTTACTGTCCCTGCATCATAAACAGCTGTTTTCTTTGGTTCTGTAAACCATAACCAGGGGCAAAGGAAACGAAATCTGTGAGCAAGGAGTTTCGTTCTTCTGATGGGTTTTGCAGTCAGACAAGTTTGCAGGTGGCTTATAGTTGTGTGTTTGCAATGTAAATTGATACAGGCAGCTATTTGCTTTGCAGCACAGAGGCTGACACACCTGAAGCTGTGAAGCTGCAATACCCCTGGTGCTGTGGAGTTCTGCCTCTACCCCATCCACCTCAACCAGGGCGCTAACACCAACAGCAAGTTTTCACCTCTTGAATGATACACACCAGTTTGTTCTCAGCAAAAACTTGCTGCTCCAAGCCACCCATACCTACACAGCAGCTTGGCTTTTACCTGTCCGCTACCTCCCTGACCAGCCTGTGGGAAAAGCATTAGGCAGCCGTCCCTTAAACCCACAGATAGGATGGAGAGGTCCAAGAGCATTTGCAAAGTGCTGCCACAGGAGGGATGCTGGTGCATGAACTGTGTCTGGGAATGGGGTTGTGGGACAAGCCTTTCTCCACAGCCCAGCAGCTGGCCTCGCTGGGCACAGCTGGGCTCAGCAGGCTTCAACAGGAGCACTGCAAAGCTGGGTCTTGGATCTCCTGGGCAATTTAATTTTCTCTTCTTACCCCATTACCTCTGGCTAAATGCATGATGGAAAAGGAGATTGCATTCTGGTGGGCAGAAAGGAGCTCAGAGCATCCAACCACCAAATATGGCAGAGAGGATGGCGCAGTTAATCTCCTAATTGATTAAACTCATTGTATTTAGTTTTTCATCAGAAGCCAAGTATTGTTCTGGGTCTGTTATCTGAGAGGGTAAAACCCCATCGAGCTTTACGAGCATGGAAGAACTTTACAAGGTAGGCTCTCTAAGACTGCAATAGTTAAAATAGGTTAGGCTCCAAATTTAACAGGGCTCAGAATAGCAAACTATTCAGAGGTGGGTACCTTTGTGCAGGCGAGCAGCTTCACTTCAGTCAAATATAGTGGAGAAACAATGGAGCACGTTTCCTGTCAAATTAGAGATATTCTATAGCTTTTAATAAAGACAAAAAGGGGAGGAGTAGGTGAAT
>VZTO01021112.1:0-13257 GCA_013400615.1 Syrrhaptes paradoxus
GGTTTGGGTTGGAAAGGATCTCATCAATTTTGTTGTTGCCCTCTTCAATGGATCCTGTACATTCACCAGGATGTTAAAAAGAAGGAAATATGTGCTAAATGGGAGCCCGTTAAAGCCCATTCTCTAAGAAAAGCCCATAGCTTTTCTTAAAGAATGAAGAGAGATGAGTCTGAAGGCTGGTGGATGTTCCCTTCCACTGCCACCACTGTGATAGCTGTGATATCTTGTTGTGATATCTGTTCTGGATCAGATAAAGTTGTGCAAAGTACAGCATAGCTGTTCAGCAGGATCGGGTTTATTACGTGGCTGAGAAAATTTATTCCAAATCAAAGGAATATGTTATTTTTATACATGGAGCATAACATGTCTTTGTTCTGTGCTTGTGTAAAATACATTATGGATGCATAAATGTGTTTACTTATTGTTAGAGATCTAAAAATAATTAAATATTTGAAGTATTCCTTGTTCTTTATGTTGTCCCTACAAGGTCTTTGTGATTTATAAAATGACATAATGCAGATATAACTTTCAAGTTTTGTAGATGTACAGAATGGGGCTAGAAATTTTAAGTCAGAGCATGGCTTTGCGTTGTGCTCCCGTCATGTCATGGCAATTTTAAACTTAAGTAGTTTGTAAGACAGTTTTCTTGCTTTTGCCTAACACAGTTTTAACCTCATGTTATTTGAAACAAGTTGCTGGTCACATAAAATGCCTGATTATCACCGATGAGTATTCAGTTTTGTAACTTCTGGTATGTTACTTACAAGCTGCAGGTAAGTATCGTGTAAGCAAACTAAGTCCTAGTTCAACCATATTAAAATTCCATTTACATTTTAATTTGCTTTCTGCTGTGTGGCTGTGCTATACTGAAGCTATTACCTGGCTCAGTAGTCCTCTTAGACAGTCTGTTTCCCTTTCTCATTCTGATTTGATTGTAAACGATTGTCAGCACAGTACAGGAAACTGCAAATTCAATTCTGATCAGTCCCATGAGGGACTTGTTTCTTCATGACTTATTCTTTTGTTTTAAAAATAAATTGAAATAGCTGTCTAATGTAGGGGTTTCCTTCAGAGTAGAGAATTAAAATCTGTAATTTCTTTCATGCAAGGGTTTTCCCTTTACTGTGTTATTAGGTAGAAGCTCATATTTAAGGAAATTTTGTAGTGATTACCCCCTTGGGAAAGATTTAGTTCTTCATTTAATATTTCCATTTTATATTTAATAGTTTGTTAAGCTGGCTTTTTTTTTTTTTAATCTTTTACACCTGATGATTATAAACCTGCTGTTTTCTTTTAAAGGTAATGTTTTCTTGAGTATTTATTATAATTTAAGATTTAAATATAGCCCTTCCTGCACTCACTGTACTTAGTCCTTACTGTGAAACAGATTAATGACCCCTTGGGTTTAAAGAACTTTAATTTTGCTTCCTCTGACTGTGCTGTGTTATTGTGACACAAAGTAGCCAAGAACATGGAAGATGAAATAGTGCGAAGTTAGAAGGGGACCGTGGCGAGAAGAGAAGGTAAATGCATGAGAACACAAAAGGTTAGTGATATAGTGCAGTGTGACCCTCCCAGAGGCAAAGGTGTTAACAATAAATCATTGGGATGAGATTCAGGGCTTGATTCAGCTCCCCAGCCAGCATCTCTAGTGCTGGGTTAGCTGTCAGAGGGTGTCCTGTCTGTCCTCCAGGCCTGCCTCTACAGAGAGGTGCTGGTCCTCTTTCTCCTCTGTCGTATCTGCTGGTCCCATGGAAGATGTCCTGCGTAACCTCACGAAAAGCAAATGACACTATATTTTGGGCAAAAGATGCACGTTTGCTCTTTCAGGCTGTAGATGTCCACATCTGGTGTCTACATGGGAGGTAGGGGCATTTGTTCCCCGTAATTGTTGAAGGAAATAAGATCAAATGTGTCTGTTTTAAAAGGAGTTGGGTAACTCCAATGCCTACACCTGTATTAACAGTTTCTACCTATACAAGCTGTATGTAGTGTATATTTGTATTTTAAGAGTAAGGGACTAAGTTATATTAAAGCCTTAGACAATGTCACCATTATGGAACAGCTGCTGGATCCTGAAAGGGAAAAAAAAAATTGCAATTCAAATTGCTGCTCTTCAGGAACATCGCACTTTTTGAATTAGATGCAGAACAGACAAGGTATTAGGGTGGAAAAAAATCATGATGGTAGGTTTGTTCTTGCTTCTAAGTACAGATTTGCTTCCCTAGCTGAGATAGTTCTTTGGTGCTCAGCTTCCCTCCCTGCAGTTGCTATGGTACCTGATGCAACTGGAACAGGAGCATACTGTCAAACAGATTTGGGAAGATGCACCCAGGCTCAAGCTTTTTGCATATCTTCTTGAAACCTCGCCCCTTTTATAAAACCAATCAAGAGCACTTATACTAGTGACATAAATAATTAAAAATATCCATGGCAATTAAAGATCTTTAAAAATAGCCAAGCATCAGCTTGTGTCTGTGCACTGTTCAAGGCAATCAACTGGGGAACAGATTAAAAAAAAATCCAAATACAACAAAAATTAATAAATCCTAAAAAGCCAAACCTTAGAGAAGTAATGAGAGAAGTATAGAATTACGGCATTAGGAAGAAAGAAGAAGAGAGAAATGGGGAAATAGATGTGGTCTTTTTCATTTCTTCTTTTCTATAGAACTTTACACCCTCAGTTTCCTCACCTGCACAGTGTACAACCATAACCAGCAGTACTTTCTTGAGGAAATTGCATCCTAAAATGACTCTTAACTATCAGAAAGAAAAGTATTAAGAATTCAGTGTATCCAGTTAATCAGCTGGTTATGGCAGAAAATCCAGAATGTTTCTTTTCTGCTCTTCAGATTACAACACTAGGACGTATGTAACTTGAAGAAAAGAAAATCTGATTGGGTTTTAGAGACTATGATTCCTTTTATCTCTGCGTCATCTAGCTTTAGATTTCAGCAAAACACATTTTGACTAGAAGCTATAAGGGTTAGTTCCCTAACTTGGTCTATTTATGTGCAAGTATCTTCTTTAACACTGAAAGAAGGCCAACCATGGCATCTTCTCACTGTGTATGTTGAGAATTCAGAAAAACTGATAGTTTTTTGAGTTATCATTTAAAAAATGTAAAATCTCATTCAGCGTGAGAACAGCATTATCACTTTTTCCTGAAAAGTTAAAATGAAGATTCTTAGAAATGAAGATTCTTAAGACCAAGAAAAATCTATTTGGTGTTCTAGCAAAATGAAGCAAGAAAAACATTCTAAATAGAGCATGGCACATTTAATTCAAAGTATAAGTAGTTTCTTAAAAAAAAAAGCTGCTAACCTGCTTCTGTTCCCATAATAATATAGGAAGAAGTGGAAGTGGTCCTTATGCTCTGCAACATGTGATTATTTTCACAGGTTTTATTTTGTGCTTGAGGATGTCTGAAATAATGGTGGTAACCCACCAGAGTAGTGTTTTTAGGGTGTCACATGTATGTGTTGCATGCCCTTGGGTGTGGAGTTGGGGCAGATGGTGGTGGCTGGAGTGCCAAAGGCTGTTGGGACAGTGATGGTGAACCGTCGGCTGGAGGGAGCCAAACTCATTTATACTACTTATTTGAGTTGAATACTTCATTCTCCTGCTCATGCATGTACATTTCCTGGCTGATTTATGTGGTTGTTCCTTCTTATACTGAGTAACTTTCTTTTCTGTATCTGTTTTTATTTTGGTTATTTTTAATTAAGACTTTCATTTGACTCTGAGTTTAAACCCAGGTTTATAATTAAAAGCAAAGCTATTCTGTTGCTGTGTGTTAGACAAATCGAGCAGTTTTTGTGATTTAATTTCCTAAGTGCAAACATACTGTATTTGGTGACCTGGAACTTCTTACCTGACCTCAAGGGCTTTTCTGGAGAAATGTAGGTCTCCTGTGGCTCCTGTGCTGTGTCCTCCTGGCTATCACAGGTACTCTGGGGCTCTTCCAGTGCCACTGTATGTTTGTGGTTAGGTAGCTGGATGCCATTCCAATTGCTTTTAAGCAGATTTTATTGACAGTAGTGTTGGTGGCAGTGGAACTGATGGACCCCTATTTGGGAATTAGCTGAATGCAATGAGACTGGGAGAATGACCTATTCTTTACTTGGCAGGCATGAAAAGCTTAGTATGTGTCTATAGTTTACTGGAATGCATGTGGGAATCTGTCTTTCCAAGTAAGAACAAATAGATATCTGATGTAGTGGCATTTTTTTAGGGTCTTTGCTGAAGTTATACAGTTGTTTGCTGCATTAAGATCCCAGCAGTCAAAGGCCAATAGTATTAGAAAGTATCTTGATTGCTGCAAAGAGCGATTTTATGTCAGAGGTAGAATTGCACAGATGGGCTAATTTCTAGTCAGGTATTTTTTGGAAATTTTCCTTTTCCAGGTACTGTTGCTCATTAAAATACCTAGGAGCCAGATGCAAATCCTGTCAAGGGGAGTGTTGGACAATGTGGATCAAGACTTGAAACATGAATTCTGTTTGACATGCCGTATGTGATGATAGAATCACATGCTCTTAATATTTAGCATTAAGGTATCAGAAACTGAAAATAGTATAAAAAATGTACATTCATTGTTTCAGGGTGCTTTTTTTCTGACTTGACACCATTTTCTTTCATCATTTAGGTTGTTCTGATGGCAGTACTTATGGTTGTCTTTTCCTGCATCTTCTCCCCGAAAGGTTTAGAAGTGAAAAGAAACAGCATTTTCTTAGGTGTCTCGGTAACTCTTTAAAGAAAATGAAGAGCTCTCTTTTTAGACTGAACATTTCAGTCAAGACCGACTTGATCAAACATAACAGATGACTGAGTTTTTACTGCGCTTTCAAAAGACAGCTTTGTTGATAATGTGAAAGTTAAGCAATTAGTTTGCTTTCCAGACTTCTCAGCTGTTATTCACAAGGAAAGTATTGTGAGAAATTCTACTCTTGCCTTTGACCCTTTCCTTCACACTTATAAATACATGAAAGTGAAAACTGATGTTCTCTCTTCTTTATAAATTTTTCACTCAAAGTTCTCTTAAGAATAACCATGAAAGATTGCATGTAATGGTTTATAAATATCATTTCTCTAGTACTTCTCTCTCGAGAAGAATAAAAAACCACCACTGTGCTTACATTTGCTTCAAAGTTAAAAGTATTTGTGTTGAATGCCAGCAGTATCAGTCTGAAGGAGAAGTAGTTTGAAGAACATTTTATAGCTAAACAGTTTGTCCTGCTGTAGCTCTGGACCTACAAGCACAGCAATATAGCAAATTTCAATTCATGTTGTTTCTTCTGGTACAGAAAAAGCAGGGATTTTTTCAACATACACAATTGTGTTCAGGTTATATCTTTTTTTCTTTTTTATAAATTCTCATAGAAAGGATAGGTATTTGTACCACTCTCCTGTTCATGCATGGAGTGTGTGGACAGTTTGAAGTCCGGGATTTTTTTTTTTTTTTTATTTTTTTTTTTTCCAGCTGAGAGGTGGAAAGTGGAGGGTACACCTCACTAAAATCAGTTTGATAGCATGGTGATTTGGTATTGAGTCACTCAAGACAGCTGAGTGATGGCACCACTGAGATGATTAATTCATCTGTTGACGTGCTGGAAGGCTTTTCTGAGACAAGTCATCTGAATTTGCCATTTAAAGGTACCTGTTTCTTAACTGTTGTCTGCTCACGCTTACTAAGTTTTGGGAAATTTGCTGGAAGTAGCTGTGCTACTGGAAGGATAAAATACTCTTAAAAGTTTGTGAGCCAGCGGAGTATTGGAGATATCTTTTAACAAAAGTAGCTAGTTTTATCTCGTTTTGTTTGTCCACTTTATTTTCATTGTTTTGTGTAAAACATTTGTGCTGAGACATAGTTTTCTGTTGAAACAGGGATAGCTTTGACTGTCCATTTCTCAGTGAAGTGCCAGTTTTTATTACGGGTATTCATAAAGCTCTTTTTAATTTTCTATTTATTTATTTTTAGCATCGATATGAACTTTGAGGCATTGCTGTTCCTTTCTTCGTATTCCTGCCTCTTTGACAGCGTGTGCTGTGTCCTCTGTTCTTTGTGGTGGCCCAACCATTTTTGTGGCCGCTTTGTGAACTAGAGTGGGAAACTCACACTGGATAATTTTTCCTTCTCTATTATACTTAAATTGGATACTTTCCCTGATCTGCTTCGTGGAACAGCTGCGCAAACAGTTGTGTGTCTGTCTGGTACTGCAGCCAAAGACTTGTGAAACCATAGTCAAAGTCACAGTGCTTTTGAGCTGCTTCCAGTCCTTAAAATTAAAAGGCAGCTATGATTACAGGTCTGTCATAAATTCTGGTTTTGTGACCTTTCTCATTGGAATAGATACATTCATCCCAAGATGTATTTATTAACCGTGTCTGTTTTAGTGTCAATCAAATGGGCTACTTTAAGTTCAGGGTAGGGTAGTTCTGCCCCTTCAAGTGCTTTGTATAGCTAATGCTAAAATGTATTTAGTTATAAATTTGATACAGGTTGTCTGTAGTATAGTATAATTCATATTGGATCATTATAATCAGGTAAATGTAAAATAAAATTCATTAGAGCTGTATTCTACTTCATAAGGATTTGTTTGCAAATTTGTTGCAACTGTACAGTGCAAACTGAAACTATAGCAGTATTTAATTAATATACAAAGTTCTATCAAGACAACAGACAACAATAATTCTGGTATAAAATGTGAGTCATTGACAGGTTAGATCTGTAAGTTACTACAGAATGTCTAAACTGAACTCTGAAATCCAGTAGAGTTTAAACTCTGGGTAAATGCTAAGGTGCATTTAAGTTACAGTGACAGAAGATGTGACTAATGTTTCATTTAAAGTATTTCTTCCATCCCTGAAAGTCTCATTCATCTGAAGAAAATAAAGTTCTCAATTTTAACATCTATCTCAACTTAAAGGCAATAGAGATCTGGTTTACCCAATATAAATATTTAGATTTAAGGTGATAAGTAATAATTCAAAAAGAATCAAAGGAAAAGGGAAAATGTTTCCTTACTGTTACCTCAGAAGTGGGAATTAACCTATGAGTAAATATATATTTAGAACTTAGTCCAAGTACCAGCAATTCTTTGCTTTGACTTTATTTCTGTTTTATACCTTTCTTTTAAGTTTTTCCCATCCAGCTCTTGGTTTATATGTACACCATACATTCAGTGCTGGGAACTTTTGGACAGCAGAAGCCTTTTGAACAGATACATATTAAGTATCTTCACTTTTAACATCAGGATATTAGTAAATAAACATACATATGTTGTCCTTAGTAAAGGTGTATTGAATAATGTGACTATCTCTTGGAATATTTTTAATAATTCTTAGTAATGTCATACCCTCAGTCTGCTTGGCTTTAGTGTAATTGTTTTCAAAAGACTGTAATTCTAATAAATAAGGAGTGTGAAAGATGCCTCTCTTACCTCTCTCTTTTTTTTCTTTTTTTTTTTAATCAAAGTAAGTATCCCACAAAATGTTGGGTAGGCAAGCCTTTTCCTAAAGAAATTTTAAAACCGACAGACAAATATTTATATTGGCTGCTATCCTAAGCAACCTTTTTGATCCAGATGTGGCAGCTTCTTAGATGTCTGTGGCCCTAACCAAGAAAAGTTTCTGCTGCTCGCCAACGTACCAGCTCCCGGCTGAGAGGTGCAACTGGGACACATGCTCACGTGTGGTCCCAGAGTTGTGCCATCACAGCATGGCCATGCCTTCAGCATGGGTACTCTCACCCAGGTGAAAATATTATGGTCTTAGGCTTATATCCATCCTCCCTAGCTTTATTTAGCTTTGAAGCTGCATCTGTGCTGATAAGTAAGACACAGCCTGAGAGGAAGATGGAAACTGTTATTTACCCGTGTTGCCTTATAACCGGCTGCGACACACCTTCAGACACTTAAAACAGAAAATGGAAATTAAGTGCTAATGCCATGGGGTTCCCCAGCTAGTTGGTAGGGAGAGCCTGTGCTTCAGAGGTGGCACAGACCGCTGGAAGCTGACCTGCTCTCAGGACTCTATTCTTTCATTGCTCCAGAGGCAGTCTGAAGTGGCTGTGGTCTTCATTTAGGCACCTCAGCCCTGTTTAATGTGAGATCAGCTCACTCTTTGTGTGTGTCTGAACTTGCTAAGCTTTATGAAGAGCTTCTTGAGTGTATAAAAAGTGGAAGATTGAGTGATACTGGCACATTTTTCATGTCTATACTCCCACTCTATCACATAAAAGAGCTTTCTGATTTTCCACAGGGGTCTGTACTTAAGCTATCAACTAAAGAGGATAAAACATCTTCCTGGGAATATTGTTCTTTCAGGCTGATGGCTGGAACTTGTCAAACACATTAGGTTGACTTTAACGTCAATTTCCAACATTTCCCCCTGCTCCTGCCCTCGCCCTCTACCCAAAAAACTCAGTTCCACTCGCCTATGCTAGAGGTGAGCTGAGATGCCTGTTTCTCCGTTAATTCTGTGGGGTCTAAGACGACTAGCTCAGATGCAGTTGTCTACACTGGAGGAATCTAAAGTCAGATGAGAAGGGTCACATAATACATCTGGGCATAACTTTTTGTCATCACATTGGAAGCATTGTTGCTGGTGAGAGAAAAATAAAATCTATGGTGGGTAATCCAGATTGCACTTGTGACTGCGTTTACTGTGATGCTAAATAACCTGGTGGTAGACCTAGGAACAGTTGCATCCTATTTGCCTTCATCTTTGTGGATCAAATCAAAGGGACTTTACACTGAAGCAGTGATAGGTGGAGTCTCGTAAATAAAATAATAGCCAATTCTTGGCAATCTCTATGCTCTTCAATTTATGAACAGGCTGAAAGTGTTGCTAAAGATAAAGGAGTAGTGCTAGGCAGGACAAAAGAAAAAAATCAAACAGGCATTAGAAATTGCTTATATGCTGTGGTGATGAGTATGAATAGATAGAGAACCTGACGCATTTTTTTTTCCTCATTGCATTTTGTGGCTGCCATATTTTAAAGTATTCCTTTAAGTATTTTTTAATTAGATCAGGATAATCTGGTTTCTTGCAGTTACTGTGTGCTTTCCTTTTCCACTTACAATCATACCTAAACAGATGCATTCTCTTTTTGTTTCTGTTAAAGTTGTTTTTCCCCACTTAGCTTTGTGCGACTGAGTAATACACATAAAAAATGTGGAATCTAGACTGTTAACCTTCTTAGTCTTACTGTGTAGTGTGCAAATTCACTCACATTACAGAATTTGATTTCAGAATGGCCCTTCCAATCACAAATTATTCTAGAATAATTTAAAAATATACAGAACCTCCTTTTATTGTGTTAAAATCCTGTGGGTTCCATTCCAGGGAAAGAAACATCAACGTATGAGAAAAGCAACATTGAAATAAATATTATGAGATGGGTTAAATATAAGAAGAATGAAGAGGGAAATTTCCATTTTCTGTTGTTCGCAGCAAATGTTCATTCACTTACAGCTATAGTGTAAATGTACAGCTTCTGGACTGTGAATTTGAAAGGACATGCATGCTTCATGAGGTCAAGGCTGAGTTGTTCCTTTTGTGCCCGTTACTGTTTCTGCAGAACTCCAGATGGTTTAAGACACATATTGACACAACTCCCTGCATCAGTTTGGATGTTTTGCTCCACTGTAACTGTGATGTATAGCCAGTTTGTATTATTTGATGACCAGCTGTAAGTTTTGGAGAGTCACCGTGACTATCAGCTGCATGTGAGAAAAGTATATTGTTCTTCTAAACATTCATATAATTCCTTACTTCTAGTTTTTCACAGCTGGAGCCCTGTCTGAACTGTGATAAAATCTTTGGCTAAGATATATTAGTAGATCATCTGGTCAAACATTATGTATATACATCTATATTGAGTTTAATAAGTAAAATTTAGCTAAAAACTGTTTTCCAGGGAGTTATCAAATTTTGGTTTAAGTTGTCAGGAGAAGATGAACCCATTTCTTTCTCTGGTAGTTTGATCCAGTGGGTAATCACAATGCATGTGAACGTTTTTTCTGGTAAAGAGCCCTTTAATATCCAGGATTTTCTCCATATGAATGCGATTATATAATTCTCAATAATAGTTTCAGTAAGCTAACCAACTCTCCAAGTGCCTTACTGTAGTACATTTATTCAGTTATCAGACAGTTTTACTGGTTCTTTCTGTCAATATCTCTTCTCCTAAGATTAAAAAATGTTATGTTAAAAATTATGTATTTTTCACAATACGGGTCACCATAGTGCCATCCACAGAAGTTACACTTTCTCCATACTTCTGCTACATTCTTATTAGTAAATATTTGGGCTTTTTCCTGATCCTGCATGGGATATTGATTACCGTATTTTGTATTGAAGCTTTTCATTTCATGGTTAGCTAAGTGTGAGGAGGGGTGGCTGCAATTCTTCTTTCACGGTGTCACCTGTGGTGTTTTTGTCCCAAAGAGTTAAAGCTGTCACCTGCTGCTCGATGAAGCTTTTGGGAAACTTATAAGGAACAATAGCTGCGATGTACAGATAATATTACTGTACTCTGATCCTGAACATACGCAAAGTAGAGCTGACACCAATAAAAAGTTAAAGGAGGAAAGCTGACAACCCAACCCAGCTAAGTTTCATACAAATAAAGTTATCCTACGTCCAATAAACTTGATCTTTTTTTCCTATAACCGGGAAGTATTCAGCCCACTGAAAACGCAGAGGTTTATGGAAGATTTATGAAGACTGGTTGTGAGCTTTGTGTATTCAGAGTGAATGCAAGAAGGGATGGCAGTGTCTTCTCACTGCCGTTAGGGGCAATAATTCCCGTCAGCCCTTCCTGCTGTGAGAAATGAAGTGCCCTTCATGGATGGAGCAGGACAGCAAACCAAAACCCTGGTTCTGACCATACCACAAGTCAAACTTCTGTAGCCAGGAGGGCTGGATCAGGGGAGCATCCTGTGTTTAGTTATTTCTCACAAATCTTCTTTAATATTTGCTGGCTATTTATCGATAATTCCTTTCTGCAAATTTGGCACACTAAATTCTGATTTATTCAGTGACTGAAAGTGGTCTGCCTCTGTGAGCAATTATCCATCTATTGATCTTATGTGGTAATGGGTTACCAAAACCTCTCCTTTTTACATCCCTATTACAAGTTTTTCTCCAAATAATATATTCTATCTGCATCTAATACACTCATCTAATTCCTGTTCATTTACGCTTTGTTTTATTGAAATGAAAGTGTAGCCTCTGCCCTTAAATATTGCTTGTCTTCCTTTTAACAGTCTAAATGAAAGACATTTATGCATACATCATAGTAAATTAAGAAGCCTTCCTTTTGTAGGGGGGTATTAGTGTCTTCTATTTATTAATTCAAAGCTATTCTAATCCCTTTGGGAAAATGGGATCTTTTATTTTCATTATAGTCTTGCTAGATCCCTTTCTCTTCTGACAGCTTAAATCTCCAAGGAGAATATTGTATAACAAAGTAATATTTCTCAGTGAAACATTCTTGTAGTAATTTCCTTCTGATGGTTTTGATATTTTGTATTTTGTTTGTCAGATACAGAATGATGTAGAAACTATTTCTACCATAAGCTATTTGATATCTCTGTTAACATACTTATTTTTGTATGTATATGTGGGGTTTTTTTAAATTTATTTTAATTTTTTTTAGGTTATATATAGTAGCCTGATTGCTTATACCTCAGGAGTCCTGTTTACACAAAACTAATGTTTTTATAAGGATCATACCTCAAATAGTGGATGTATGTTTCTGCTTTGCATGTCTGGGGAGAATTCTTTAGGTACTCGAAGCCATAGACTATTTAACTTTACAAAGGTTAATGGATACTTGTTAATAACTGAAGAAAATATTTCTCTGGCATCTTCCTCTTTCTTCTGAAATATTATATATGCTAAAAGTGGCTGTGATTTGGCTGTTCATGGAGGTTCATTTCATTTATCAGTTAACAGAAATCTCAGAGAATATCTAATCATTATTAAAGCCGAACAGGAGGGAAGAATCTAGTATTACATAGGATATATACGTACAGGATGTATGTCCAAGTGGGTCCTGGTTGCATTTGGGTACACGTGTATCCTATGTGTATATATTTTGTTGGTTTTGATTACACAGAGCTGGCAGTTGATATAGTTCCTATCATACCCACGAATCCTACCTTCTTACCTTAGATCTTCCTTATGAGATAGACCCTTCAGTGTTCCAGTGGATTTCTATTTTTTGTTCTGTCCCTTCCAACCCATGGTGGTTAAACAAAGTGTGTTTTAGCTCAAAGTTGAATTGTTCAGAGATCACATCAGTTGTTTCCACAGAGGACTAATGAGGCCATTTCCAAAATCTGTATTATTTTTAGAATTTTTTTTTTTTCTGAGATGATAGTCAAATTTACACAGTGAAAGAAAGCAGTGCTTGAAGGTGAGCTGATAGTGGCAACTGGGTTTTAGCTTGTTAGCTCAAAATTCATCCAAGTTCGTCCTATTTTTTATAGGTTAAAAGGCATTCATTCACATGAAAATATCGTACTGAATGTTCCTATTTATAACAGAAGATATAAACATAAGTAATGGTGCATGTTAATGGGAATCTGCTTGGTGAAGTCTGACAAGTTGCATTTATTACAATATTTTCCATTTACTGTGGGAATGAATTTGGGCTGAGAGACAGGATTTCTGAAACCAGTGATGGTGTGACCCAGCTGCTCTTAACATGAGACAGAAAGTAGTGTATCTATCCAGAAAATATTGCAGAGCAATGAAGGTGGTGGGGAGGCAGAAAATTGCAGTTGAAAACTGTGAAATTTGATAAAAAAATATGAGGACTTTTGGTTGTTGAATCAGAAGAAAGGGGAACTTTATTTCCCTATTAAGGTTTAATCAAGAGGAGATGTAAGGAAATCAATGTCAGAACTGAAACTCTTGTTGATTTCTGTTTTTATTCTAAAACACACGTGTCTTCTGTTGGAAATACACTGCAATATTTTTCGGTGATTTATAGGATACTCCTGTTCTGGAAAGCTGGCTGCTATTCCCAGTTAATGAAAGTATGATCAAGTGCTGATAAATATTTTAGAACTACATAAAATAACATGTGAGAAACAATTCGCCCTGTCTTTGTACTGAATCAAGGACTGTGATTTTCCTGAGAAAACTACAGCTAGGTGTCTGTTAATATAAAAGGTGGAGAAAACATTGAAATGTAAAATGACCTGAGGCTTCTCAGTGTAAAATACCATTTTATTTATAGAT
>VZTO01021113.1:0-23450 GCA_013400615.1 Syrrhaptes paradoxus
TGACTATATGGTGAAGTTTGGAGAAATTTTGCAAACTTTTCTGGAGAAGACAGTGAAACACAAGTATAAGTAGTCCTTTTATCTTGATTATCAAAAAAAAAGAAAAATGCCTAACAAATCAATAAATAAGTACAGTTTCTTTTTAAATTGCCAGGTGTCTCTAAAACTATAAAACAAATGGTTTGTGACTGTGTTTGCATGCACATGTGGAGACAGGTAGGAATCCTCTAGGAAGATGGGAGGAATCTTTTTTTTCCCCTCAAAAGGGTCAAGTTAATACTTGCTAAGAATGCTTAATGTGTGAAACCCGAAGTGGTGAAGCATCTTGTAAGAAAGAATACTTACAGCAAGCTATTGACTTGCTTGAACAGAGTGTAGGTAGCTGAACCTAGCCCAGGTACTGAACATAAAGTTTACTGGGAGAATAGCTATTCTGCGTTAACTAGCGGAGGTGATATTTCAGTACAGAATTAAATCGCCTTGGTACTCTCTAGGTACAGCATTTTAACTGTTCAAGGTTACTAAAGGAAAAATGTACAAATGCTGGAAGTCAAGACTCTTACTTGACCGCTTGAATAGCTGCTCTGAGAGGAACTGGAAGGTCCAACCTGTAAAGAAACCAAAGTACGATTTACTATTTTGCAGAAAATTTATTTTTGTATAAATTATTTTCAGGAAAGAAATATCTGCTTGGGGGGGGGAAGGAAGAACACCCAAAGTAGATTTCTGTGACTTATTCCACCAACTGATACTATTAAAATTACTTCTGAGCTGTTTAAAGCCAAATAATCAAAACTATACCAACAGGTGCAGGTGGTATAAATTAACATAACTCTGCTGCTTGCACTCTTTTTTTAACTCATACGCTTCATGTCCATCAATGAGGAGGAGAGCTACACTGTCAAGACCATTAAAAAGTAGATGGAAACTTTTTACTGATATGACTATGTAATCACTAGACACTGCAAAACATAGGGCATATTTGCTGGGAGGAAGGAAAGAAGTAAAAGAGGCTTCTTATTGAGCTTTCAGGAAAAAACCCCAAAGAGTTAAATTTTATAACTAGATAATGATTTGCAAAAGGCAAGTTTTCAGAGCTGTTGAAACTAGTAATCTTGAAAAACAAGCCAGCATTATGACTAAAAAGCAAAGACAGAAAGAAGAAAACTTCTATTAGAAAGTTACTCCTGATTAGTTAGAGAGAAACTCCAGAAGGAAAAGGTAACAAGGTCGACCACTGTTTAGAATGTTCGGGATTTTAGTCAACCAAGGTAAATTGCTAAAAAGAAAAATAAATTGAGCAACAAGAGGGAGAAAGATGTGACTAGAAGCCGCTCTTGACTAGGTCTTGAGATCTTGGGCAATCATCAGTATGTCAGTGTCTTTGAAGATAGAATATTTACCAGAATGCATCGGCCTGGTGCTGTGTAAGTCCCTCCACGCTGCAAGAAAGTACAGGTTCCAGTTACTGTTCATTGACTGGTGTATAAATACCAAAGTATTTTCAACAGGAAATCAACTGAATTCGCATTAATGGTCTGAGTGAAGACATCAGGTGTTTTATTGCTTATGATACCTTACGCACTGTAACAATCTGCTCTGAGAACTGATGTTAATTAATTAAAAATAAAAATACCTTCAAAACTGCATGCAAATACTTAAGCATGAATGAGATCTTGTTAGGAAAGTGATTTCAATGGTATGATATAATCTTCATGCTACAACCATGAAACAACTGGACCAGTAGGACAGGAATCCCAGAACTGAGGTAATTGAAAATTGGGAAGTTGAAGAAAAATTGCTCTTACCTTGTTACACTCTAGTTCTAACAGAATCTGTGAAAAAAATGAGGAAACATTTACAAATTATTTAGTGGAAAAAAAAAGGAAAAAGTAGCTTATTATAGGAAATACATTTGGTGAAGCAAGGGACAAAAGACAAGTGTTCACTCTAGGTTAGATCACAAGACGACATGATCAGTGTTACTACAGTCAAGAACCAATACGGTAGATTTGAACATACTTTATTTTAGCTGCCTATTGTGTTTAAGCATAATTCTTGGCAGAAAAATAAACAAACTAATTTCTAAGAATATGCGATGTGGCTTTAGTTCCTAGGGACTGGGGCAGCAGTTAAGAATAGCACAGTACACCAGAAGTACAGTAGAGTTCTCAGCCAATTTTCTTTTCTTTGTCTTTATGCTGTGGATTGTTTTGATAACTAGATCATCAGTTTCTTTATTTCTGTGGGGGAAGAGGATTGGGTGGTTACATTAAGAGTGTTGAAAATATTNAATATTTCAGTATAAAATACCAATAAACTCCTCCCCTCTCCAGACAAGAAAATCCACTCTATTTTTATTTTAATGGTATACAAGTTTGAAAAGAATATAATTATTTTCCAGAACACTTTTATTATATTATCATCCAACATCACTTTGAAGACAAATAAAATAGATGCTGAGAAGGAACAGAAGAGGAATGGACACTATTTGAAGAAGCCCTGACTCCAGTGGGGAGTATCAGCTCAATATCCATAAAAATTGTCACACCTCTTTCTCACTCTGACAATCTACATCTATGCTGGTGAATTGATTTTCACAGCATTAACGAGTGGAAGTGATTGTCTTTTTAATTTGTGTTCTTTTGCCCCTTTTTGTATTCAAGATTTAATGAAGTAAGGCCAATATGCCACATCATAAATCTACACTTCAAACAACATCAAGCTATCAAATATTTAGATACTTTCCAATTACATCAAACATGCATTTTGTTAGACCAGGTGATATTTTTATAAGCTTCAGATCTGCAAGAAAAGTACCATTACATGTAGAATAAATGTTTTCTCCTGTTTTCTTCAGCAGTTAGTTCATGGGTGATAAAGTTATTTTTAAGTTTATCTTAAAAGCATTACATCAAACTACCTTTCTTCTGCTGTTCAAAATGGAAAAAGTTATAATTGAAGAGAGTCTGAACTTCACTTATTTACAGAACTAGTTACATACATACTGTTGCTCTTGTAACCAAAGAGGTCAAAGTGTAAAAACTGGTTACTCAAATATCCATTAATAACACTGTGCTTAATGGAATTACTTACATATATTAACATCCAAAGGACAGTGTTTACCTTTTATAATTATACCTTGAAATGGAAAGAACGTTATTTAAATGGACACAGTGGGAAGTTAAGACAAACTATGAAAAACCCCATGATTGCAGCAAGACAAGAACATCAGAAACAGCAACACAGATCCATGTCAAAATAATCCATAAAAATAAAATTTCAAGCCAAAAGTAAGGAAAACCAATTATTTACACAAATTGAAGATCTCTAACATCACGTGGTGCAATCCATGTTGTTGTAACTTTCTGCTTCACATCTGAATTCACATGACTTACTGCTGAATTCTGCAATTAACAAGAAATACATATAATTATACAAGATGTGAAAGTGACTTTTACCTATATTCTTAGGGGAACAGTCTCTACTACAACAGGTAATGACAGTGTCCTCCTAAAAAGTGCCAGGTAGCTTCTACATTAGATTCACATCACATACAGAAGATACATGTACTTCTTGAGAAAGTCCAAATTTTTAAAATCTACAGATGAAATAACTTTGCCATTAAAAAATGCTCATTTCTTCTATAAATTCTGATTAAAGTATTTAAAAAGTAAACCAAGCTTAAGTAAGTATTCCAAAGACTGAACACATACCGTTGTGTTATGACACTCCAAGCCTTTAGTGTTCGGATCTGTAATTTTAAAAGTACCAACAGGAACATCTCCTTCTATTTCTCGAGCTTGTAAGTTAAATCCTTTGAAACCAACATCTTTTAGTGCTTCTAGAGTCACTGTGAAAACAGACATTTTGAGAACCTTAAGTTTCATAGGCAACTAAAACCTCTTAGATGTCCAACGACTGATTTCCCTCAGTCCAAAGCACAACACTGCAGGTACAGAAATTGCTTAAAACTTTTTACCATTTTTAAAAATGCTGTGATTTATTACAGTTTTTGGTAATTATCAAGAGAATTATAATAAAGGAAAAGGAAGAAATTTGGAGAGGTACCTCTGTGAAAAGTAACATGAAATAGATGATTTACTGACAATTTTAAAGGTAATTCTGCTCTACCAAATTACTAAAATTTTCTTATTAATCTCATTCACTCCCCATGCATACAGAGAATATTGCTCAATGGCTCTGCTGATCAAAAGATTATTTATTTTCTGTCTAATTAGGCCTATGAAGTCAAAATAACTCAGGGAGAAAGAGAATTGCATTTCTTTCTACCTCTGTTTCGAAAGATATTAACTTTTGCCTAAGGATGAACTGCAGAACCTTTTTTTTTTATGTATAAAAAATAGAAAAAGAGAAAATAGGCAGTTTGGCTCTCATGTTCTATATTAAATATGAAAAATTAATTAAAAATAATCAATTTTACTAAAATTTTGTTAATGAAGGAAAATTTTGTTACTCAGAAAAAATATGGACGAGAACAGTTTTGTGTCTATCCAAACTGAAATTAAATTTCAAGAGGCATAACTGAATTTGTTATGACCTATTACAAACTTGCTCTGCTAATATTAGTATCAGGCACTTTCACAAACAAAATCAGAATAATGGTTTATGCCCAAAGGTATGTGCAGTCATTAAAGACAGATAAGTTGGGAATGCCACAGAAGTCAAGGCAACAATGAATTGAACCTTGACAATTTAACANCAAGGCTAGTAGCATCTGGGATTCAATATTTCTGTCCTGGTAAATCCCACCTGACCTCACAGAACAGTCTGCATATACCTAAATCCATCCATCATTTTGCTGGCAATACTGTTTTAAAAATAGCTAACAGTAATCAAACAGCCTTCCCATCCTTGAAGGAGTTATTCACACTTTTTTTCCAAGAACAGCAGTTATAACAGGACTCTAATGCTTCTCCATTCTTCTCCCTACATATCACTCTCTGTGGAAGCACATCCATGCTAGTAGGTTCAGGTAAAACAGAATCCCAGCTGGACAGTAGCTATTTAGTGAATAATGCTCTTTTTCAGCTACTGAGATACAGCAACGGACATGTGATNGGCAACAATGAATTGAACCTTGACAATTTAACATTTCCAAACACCTGCATAATCAGCCTTCCAATCTGTCGTCAACTTTCAGTCGTAATTCACTAAATTTTTACATGCCTTCCAGGAGGTATGACATCCAACACTTGAACGCAGTGTTAAATCAAACACAAATGCAACTGTAAGAGTGTTGCCACACGGTGTGCCACAGGTGAAATTGCAATTTACTCAATGAAGGGCAACTTAAAGCAGCTCCCTGAGACCAGGTACCGGCTGCTTATAACTTGAAGAATTAAAAAATTAGTGCTAAAGAAAGAAAAGCATGGTGAGAAAAAAAAGGTTTGGTTTTTTTTTTTTTACTGTTTTAAAAATAGCTAACAGTAATCAAACAGCCTTCCCATCCTTGAAGGAGTTATTCACACTTTTTTTCAAGAACAGCAGTTATAACAGGACTCTAATGCTTCTCCATTCTTCTCCCTACGTATCACTCTCTGTGGAAGCACATCCATGCTAGTAGGTTCAGGTAAAACAGAATCCCAGCTGGACAGTAGCTATTTAGTGAATAATGCTCTTTTTCAGCTACTGAGATACAGCAACGGACATGTGATGGGTTACAATGCACTTCCACTTCCATGCTGCTTCTAGCAAATGGCTAGGAAAAGAAGCATTCAAAAACCACTTCAAGAGTGACAGCACCATGAGATTGCATCATCGCGTGGAGAAACAAGGGTGTCAAGGCATTCCATCCAGAGAGCAATTCGGGATTAGGAGGATTAAAAGGTGGTTTAAACCACAACAGCTCCACCTCCTGCCATTTGATAAAATCTGGGATGCAGCTCTTAGAAGGATGACTCAAAATGCCTCACTCTTGAGTTGCCTTATACTGCATCCTGAATTTTTATTTTCCTGTAAGATGACAGCATGTGAACATCTAATGAGTAGGATCCCTTTGTATTGCAGGGGCCTGATACAACAGCAAATACAAAGTTAAAGAGCAACTAATTTTTAGTCCAGTTTGGCCAGCTGTCCCTTTTCATTTTAATCTTGCCACTAAAAATTATAGCATGAAGATATATTTATTAGATAGGGAAAAGAAAAAAAAAAAGAGAGAATATATTTTCAGTCATGAAAACACACACATACATACATATATAAAACATTTCAAAAATATTAATATCTCAGGTATAGATAGACGAGATTGAAATTAAAAAATAAACTTAAATAGACTGAGAGGGAAATGGGGGAATTTTGGTGAAGACTGGAAATTCTGGGAGATACAGATAAAGACTTTATGTCATTCAGATTGTTTACGGATTTATTCATTTCCTGGCTCAAAATTATCAAAAGATGCAGTAATAATATATGGTGGTGCTGATGTCTGTGGTTCAGTTTCATAGTTTGGTAACAGAGAATCACAATCAATTGAGGTATTTGTCTGTGGAAAACCAAGGATTCCGGGCAAAAATATCCCACAGAACAAAAAAACAAAGCAAGAGTGTCTCCTCATCTGGGGAACAAAAAGACAATATAATTTATAGTAATTTCTTGTTAGTAGTTGCCATGTTTGACAAGTATCTGCTTTTCTTCAGGGCAGGAAACAGAACAAGCCTAGAAAGCTGGGCTTTCATTGCATTCATTATCTTGGAGAAAATAAATTAAAATAAAATACCTATATACACTGGCAGAACACTGCAGTAAATGACACAAATTTCAGTTTTTAAATACTGAATTATTAATGGCAGTTTAAAATCTCTGGTAACATGACAGCAATCCATTAACAGCTGTATCTGCTACATTACTACTTTGGACTAGAAAAGGCTTTAAACAAACTTTCTTATTGTTGAGCCATCGGATTTAGGTCAGGTCCTTCATTATTCAAGAACTAAGACACAATCCTTGGTCTCTCAGACTGCTTTTTGTAGATATAACCATGACTACTGTGCGCTCTTTTGACTGCTTTGCCTACTCCCAAGAGACAGCCAAGAAATCTAAGAGTTCTCCAGAGCACTTAATGATATAAGTTTTTCAATATATTTGTTCCCTGAAGGGCTTACAAAGAGACTTCTGGAAAGTCCTTTGGAACATCTAAACAATTTAAATATACCTAATTGTTAGTGCATGCTTCCTGTGGGTTAAGAATAAGTTATATTCGGTACAGAAATTCACAAATATAACTAAGAAGGACTGAAGTCCAGTCTTCAAGGACTGTCAGTGGAAATAAAATGTATTTTCTTTATAATCTACTTGTAGTACTGACAATGATAGTAAACTCTTTCCAAGAAAGGAAGGAAACATCTCCCAGCAGTATTTCTCAGCTATTTAATACCAGATTTCATGGCTCGTGTTCAAAGTCTAAACATTCAACCATGGCACCACACAATCTGTAAGGCCATTACATCACATGAATATGTCACTGTTCCAGTTACAAAAATGCTGATACTACTGTTAAATCACAGGAAGTACTTAATAATGCTATTTTTCATGCCATCTGCTACAGGATTGCCTTGTGTGACACAATAAGCTGTAACAGAAAGAATGGAGATAGTTACTGGAGATTTTTTAAAGCATTTAATACACAATATAAGAGATATGTTTAGTTTGTATCATCTAACTATGTATCTTAATTTGTTTCTGAATGCATAAGACCATTTGGTTTTGTACGTGCTAATGAAATAAGTAACAGAGATCTGGAAGCTGGGGAGAAAAACTTCAGAACACAATTCCAAACACCAAATGCACTTAACTCTGAACTTAAAGAACTTTTAAAAAAGCCACTGAGTCAACAGATAATAAAACAGGTGACCGTGAAGTGTTGAAAGATTTCCTATAGGAAGATGATCAAGGTTTGCATGGTGTCACATCCAGTAAGTGCAGCAATCAGGAAAGCTATATATGCAAGTTATCATGTCTTTAAAGCAGGTGAAGACTATCCCTCCCAAAAGTCTCATGAAAACGCCACTTAAGTAGGATCCTGGTAAGCATTATGTTTTGGTATCAGACTGCTGGGTGCGGTTATCCAGTCTCTTGAGATGATTTTGACATGGCCCACCTCTAATTAAATTTTAAATACAACATGTAGGTGCTATTATATTAACAGATGTGGTAAACAGTGATTTAATATGAACCAGCCTATGTGTTGTTGAAATCTTTGTCTGACTCAGAGAGAGATGGAAAAAAAAAAATCTCTTTCTAATCAGATGTTCTATTTCAAAGCACAGAGTTCTTAGAACTAGTTCAGCTAGGACTGGAAAACTGTCTGGAGCTACACTCTACCATGAAAGAAAACCAGTCCGAAACCTCCTTTTCTCTTTTTCTAGCTAGAAGAGAGCCATAAACACAAGCACAACAAGTCAAAACATGGCTAAGATGCCTTCTCTTTGCATCAGCTCTCTGATTTAACAGTTCAAGAGCTATCCTAGGAGTCTCATCATGCCACCCTTTGGAACTAGTTTTCAGATGAGGGAGAGAGATATTAGCATTGTACAAAATTCCAAGTTCAGACTTGAAGCAGAAAATAATTTCCACGGAACCCAAGTTCCAGTACATATTCAATGTAATCATGTTAACTTGCATCACAAGTTTACCTTTTCTCCATCAAAAATGTAAAAAAAATAACAGTAAATATTTAGAGAAGAGTAGCATAGGGAATTCTGGCAAATACATATTATTTGCAAGCTTCTAATTGGTTATAATATGAAAAATTAACTGTATTCTCAGTTTCTTCATCTGGTGGAAAAATTCTAATTCTTTTTTGATCACAGATACAAACCCTTCTTCCTATGAGCCTATATTGCCCTCATCTTTGCAGTACTGCAGCTGCTACCTTAAGAACCCTCTTCCACATTTAGTCTAATATGACTTCAGGCCAACAATTAAATCCCTGGGTGCTAGTTAGTTAGCTACTGTGTTCAGTTTTGGGAAGGCTGAACTTCAGGGCTTGGGAAGAGACACTTTGGTGGTTTTTCTTTTCCAGAGCCTTGGGCAAACTTTAAAGTTGTTTTAAAAGCCTTTAAATATAGAGGATTTAATTAATATGAAAAATACTTTTCTGTAATTTGAAAAAGACAGTCTTGACAAGTCCATCCTGCCAACAGTTTAAGATTCAGTCCTATATACCCCGTTCTAATCCCATTCTTCATGAGTCTTTTTCTCCTTTCTTTTCTTTTCCTAAACATTCTTGATGAACCAGACTTACTCTTTAGCCTTTGAGAATAAATATCACCAGTTAGTGTGCACCCTGTCCACCACATCCCCAACAACACACCTTGTTGACCGAGTGCCGATGCGTGGGCATCCTCCGGTCCTTCTATGGCCAGTGAGGACGAGCTGCAGCTGGGCAGCACAGGTGTCCCAGCAAGATGAGCGGGAGGAGGCGGGAGGCTCAGCCAATCAGCAGCGAGGTGGGGAGCCGGAGTGGCCAATCGGGGCCAGCCATGCCCCTGCTGGGGAAATGAGGGCACGGCAGGCGGGACTCTGCTGCCAGCTGGGGCGAGGACACCACAGCGTCTCACAGGTGACTCACACCCCCTCTGACCTCTCACGAGCCATCTGGGACAGGTACAGCTGCTGGAGGTTGACAGCCCAAACTAGTATGTTGACTAAAAGCCACAGAATGATGCTATACAAAAGCCTTACTAATATTTCATGAGCAGTTCCAGTGAAATATTCCACACTAGTCTGTTTAATTTGACCTCAGAGTATTCTGCTGCTAGTTTTTCACATTTTTACTCCTTTCTTACAGTTGGAAAGGACATGGAAAGTTCTAATCATTGCAATACTATCAAGAATTTTCTCACAGCTAAGAGTTAATGAGGCTGCTTTATCTCATGTACCTTATAGGAAGCATCTGAAGTTATTGCATCTGACTTGCACTAAGAAACAGATTTTTCCTTCAGAAGCATTTTCACAAGCTCTCTGCTGAAGACTCAGGGAAGCCCAAAAGCTGGATGACATGAGACAGACTTTTTTTTAACCAGGGAATACCAGGAAATCCATGAACCAAAGACTGTTCACAAGAAACTTCTTCAACTTCTTGGTGTTTATGCATTTAAAATGCACTTAAAATTCAAAATACTGATGGCATTTTAAGCAAAATATCTATTTTTAAGATTTAGCGTATTTAACTAACTGTATTCTCCTTCAGTTAATCACCTTTAATTACTGAGTAGCATTTTATTTACATTATTTCATTATGAAAGACATTATTTCCTATCTGTTACTATTCATTGGGGAAGAGATCACAATCTTCCTTCTCTTACTGTACCACCACATTTACCATTGATACCAAAGTTATAAATAGTACTGAAAATGCACACTACACATCACAGATGGAATAGCATACTGGCAACACTGTCAAATAAACAACACAGTAAAGGAATGTCAACTGAAACACATAAACAAAGAGATGGGATCTTACAAATGCACATATGCAAGACCTCCTTCTCTACCAGCTAGGAGATACTGAGAGGGTTCAGAACTATTACTCCAGGCTACTCTAAACAACGAGTATGAATATGAATATTTGGTTTGATGTGCAGATATATAAATGTCAGGCAATAAATT
Source organism: Syrrhaptes paradoxus (assembly GCA_013400615.1). Taxonomy (NCBI): domain Eukaryota; kingdom Metazoa; phylum Chordata; class Aves; order Pterocliformes; family Pteroclidae; genus Syrrhaptes; species Syrrhaptes paradoxus. The sequence goes on from VZTO01021113.1 coordinate 10,633, forward strand.
GCTGTAATCTTGGTGATATTATGGTTACAAAGAAGCATAGATAAGACACGCAATATGCTTACATTGCTTATAACACTAATAAAATACTATATTGAATAAGCTGGTAAGGACTTGGACCATTAGTTTACAACGTAAAAGTTGTAAACCTGCTGTCCCAGCTCCCACACAATGTACTGCTTGTGGTTTATTTCAAAGGAACTGTATTTCCACTAAATCAAACATACAACACTGATTCAGTATTAATTTACCCGTACTCCAGAACTGCCAGGTAAAAAAAAGTCTTTTTTGGGTCTTAAAAGAACAATTTTGAGATCATAAATTAAATACTGACTGAACTAGTGGTTAATTCCTGACTCCAGTGAAACCACAATTACAAAGTTTGCTACATACTGAGGCTACAGTGCAAGTGCAGATCAACCCTACACCGTATGCCCACGGACAGAGTTGCCTGATCTTTCTTTGGAGTATCTTCTGGAATAAAGGACTGCAAACTCTGTCAGAGTTGTTTCCACTCAAAGCCCTTTACACCAAATCACACCAAGCAGTCTGTTTCCTTTTTCCTCACTGACTTTAGGACCTCCAAATGCCTTCATAACCCTCAAGTGCCTTCAGCTTGCTCTGTGCACCTTCTGAGACAAAGATTATTTCTCAGATGGCAACTTATATTGCAACTGGAAATGCTAGAAAACATAATAAAGCTTCATCTAACATCAATATATATACAAAAATAACAAGGTAAATGATGTGAGGGTTATTTTCATCAGGGTCTGGTATCCTTAGCAAACTGCTTTGATGTTTCCTGTATGCAGTATTGATATACCACTGAGTCTTGGACTTCGCAGGAGAATTGACAAACTATTTGCTTGGGTATCTCAGGTGTGCTGGGAGACAATGAATGATAAAACAGCAACCACTCCAAAATTATTTCAGAGAAAATGTGCATGAGAAGTGATCTTATGGATACGAAGAGGTGAGATTATAACCAAATAAATCTTTTATTGAGGCCTCCAAACTGACTCTACGTAAGAATAAATTGAGTGGAAAGGGAGAGAAAGAAACTTCATTTCTTCCAAACACTATGCTCCACAATTCTGACATATAAAACAATTACTATTGAACATCTTTGCCTCCTTTTAAGTGCTAGCTGCCTTCCCAAGCTCTCCCACTCCTTTTCTTTGTTTCCTCCTTGCTCAAAGAGGGAAAGCCAAGAAAAATTCCTATAAACATTAAAAATAAAATTTGCTTTCCTGACACCTACTTTGACAATCAAAAGAAATGTCTGCAATATCCTACATTTCATCTCCAAATGAAATTGGTTTGCTCAGTGTGCAGTATTAGTGCTATTAAGAGGATGTTATCATTGTTGCAGTCCTCCAGCATACTTTCTGTAACTCAAAAGTACTCAACTGATGTTGTTTTGAAACACATTCTATAGTCTAAATTTATCATTGAGGATTCTTAACAGGCTATGTGAATTGTATCACAATGATTATATAAAGAGATGTATTTGTTTACTTTTCCCTTGAAACCAGTATTTCTTCTGCCTTACACTAGTGTATCAATGTTTATATCCTATTTCCAAGGATTGTCACAGTTTTGGTTTATAAGGGAACATTATAATTCCTACATTCAATAATTATATTCCCTTCTTACAAATACACCAACATATAATATGCTAGAATTACTTACTGCTCAAAATAGCTCTAGCTACAACTAAGTCTAGTGTTCTTCAGAAAAAGATTATTACATTAAAATAGCGCATTGTAAAAGCCAACTAAAATTTACATAGTATATTTTGCACTCTTAAGGAAATACATTAAATTTACTCTCGATAAACGTGTAACTATCTGATAGTTCAGCAAACCAGTAATTTACACATTTTTTCTAGGAAAAAAAAAAAAGAAGATACGAAATTTATCCTTTCTCACACATTACAAATTTTCAACGCCTTGTTGTCTTTAATGTCTTGTCTTTGCTCATGTTAGCTCTTTTCTTGTCTAATTTAAACCCTGACAACATTAGTATAAGGCTAGTACTCTATAAATAGCAACAATGGTCCACACCCTGAAAGTTCTAGTCAGTTGATGTCACTGGGAGCCTTACATGAGAATTAACAAGCCAAAAAAAAAAAAGTTTGACTTGACTGCAAAAGAGTAGAAAGAGAGTGATCAAATGGACTACTTCTACTGAACTTTTTTCGCCACAGTAGAGATGGGGGTGAAGAAGACTGTGCGTAGCTTATCAATGTCATATGCTTACGTGCTGCACAGGAGAAATATCTGGCATGAACAGCACATACAACAGTGATGACATGTGAACATTGCGTCATCTTATCTCATGCATTGTGCAAGCTAACAAATAGTATTGCCCCTATGTGCTTTTAAGGTGAGTGCTTGGGTGTGGCAGCAAACATATGCAATACTTCATATAAGCCACAGTGACTACCCTTTGTTAGTGTTTTACCAGACTCTATATTCAGATTTAACTAAATGTAAACATCTGTTAATGGAATGGATGACATTATAGAAGAGGGATCCCGCTACCAAGACATACAGTCCAAAAGAAAACTGGACCCTTAATATTAACGATCAAAATTCATTGTTCCATAGTCATAGAGAAGCTAAATGGTCTCTCTTACACATACCACCTACCGGTATTACTGAAAAATTCTGTTTGTATGTAATTTGTGTCTATGGATCCAGAATACCTCAAGCACAGTTGAAATATATTTACATGCTATTTGTAAGTCCCTGTGGTCCAGAGAATTCACCTGTATAGCGTATCCTAGGCCAAGAAGGAGATACTCACACCAGTGGACATTCCTTTGGACTTCACAATCAACTTTAACACTTGGGATCCACTTCTTTGAAACTGTACATAAAGGAAGTTTATTACTTATGTGTGGTCTCAGGTTTGTCACTTATAGAAGCCCAAAAGCAGCCATAATAGAAAGAGGCATACTTTTTTTGTTAGGCAGAGAAGCTGTCTAATTTTGCCTAACAACACGTACACAACTACCTGAAAACAAGGAAGCAGAGGAAAGAGAGAAGGTACGATGGACCTGTGTAGTTTCTGACAATATCAGATTCTCAAGCAATAGTCAGTTAACAATATATTTTCCAGGACATGACCAACAAGGTATTAGATATTGTACAGGTTTCCAGCAATAAATAGTAACACTTCCACTGCATCTTTTCTATTTGTCTCTGAACACACCTTGCAAACAGTAATGAAGTAATCCCCACAGCTCCTTGTAAGGCAGGGAAGTATTATTATTTGTACTTCATTCTGCAGATGAGGAAACCAAGTCACAGAGGGATTAAGTAACTCGGCCAAGGTCATACAGAAAGTCTGCTGCCACTCATGGTATGTGTCAGTCCTTGTCAGCACTCAGTGACACTCCCTGAAAAGTTCACTCAACCCCTTTCTCTGCGTAGGCCAGCATCTTTCGTAAGTATCATCTTCCACCCTAGCCTTGACTGAAAGAAGAAACTTCTTCAGCCCACGTCTGAATCAGGCTGAGCAAGATCCCCAGTTAATGGCTTTCCTGCTGTTTCATTTAGGACTCCTGATTATCTCCAGAATTCTACTTTATTTTCACCTCTGTCAGGAATTCCTCCTAACGGACTCCTCTACTATGCAGCTAAGCAGGATAATATCGCACAAATAGACCATACAATAAGGACATGCAGTAGTTATGTTCAGAGAGACATACATATTTCTCTCAGAACACACACACGACACAAACATCACAATTTCTACTCCTGCACTTAAAAAAAACAAAACCAACACCTTCTTTCTCTATGCAATACAAATCAGCTCAAAGTTTCATACAATTCATGTCATACTACATGTGTATATATACACATGCAGACAAATCACAAATAGCATAATACCTCCTGTATAAGCAGTGTTAAACTACAGACAGAAATATTTTATAACCCTTATAGTAAAAAATAGCAAGAATAATCTTAAAAAAATTAAAACCCACATGCTAAAGTATTTCAATTTTACAGTAACTTTACTTTGAATAAATCTCTGGTGTATTTTTATGTGTAAGCATTTATGTGATACATTTCACATATTATTATTTTCTTATGTGCTTGTGTATCAGAATAGTTAGTGTCCTTATTTTGGGTGATGTCTAAGATGGAAAACTTAAGTGCACATCATGGCTCTTTGTTCTTGGTGGTAAAGCAGAAACCCTAGCTTTGTCTTAGATTTTCAGTTGCCCAAACTTTGTCTTAAGATAAGAAATTTCTTCATATCTTCCTCACTTTAATTTTTCTGTTCCTGAATTTGAACAAACACGCTGAGTCTCTTGTTGCAAAGCTCTACTTTGTGCAGCTAACAATGGAATATTATTTCTTTTTTGTACTGTTTAATAGTTTGTTAAATGATACACTTCAAAACTTCAAAAGTCTGATAGCACAAATACCTTTTGTAATTTAATTTACTTTTAACTTATGATCATTTGCATTTCCTGTGCATCTTAGGAATTCAGTCTTTCCACTGAATGCCAGTCTTTTTGTAAGATTAACATGGCAGACAATAAATGGAGCAACCAACTCAGTGAAGTAAAAAGATGAGGTCAGTAACAAAAGACTCAATGTGAACATGGGAAGACTGTGGTTAACCCATAACAAGGAGTTAACTGTGTTGGATGGGGAAAGACAGAAATATTCCTCTTTTATCTGTGTTAAACTGTAAATTGAGAAACTGGACATATCCCATGAGTCAGCAACTAAATATGGGCCTCCTCATATGCAGCAAAGGAATTAAAATGGATACACATATGGGCCACAGAAGTGATCTGTGCCTTTTTCTCCCACTGGGGAAGAGACAACACCACCATCATCCCCTGTGGCCCACACAGTGAAGACTGCATTTTGCTCAGTTTAAACAGAAGTGTTTTGATTAGGCCACAGCCAAACCAAGAAGTGCAAGAATGAACCAGTATGTTCAAGACTCAAGACCAGGTTAACAGCTGTTTCTTGTATGCTGGTCATGTTAGATTTCTGTTGCTGCATCAAACGGCTAAAATCCCTCTTCCCCTCCTTCACCTTCTTCAAATTCAGGTCTAGGACTCTTGCATTCTTTATAACCTGTCTCTACTCAAAAGCAATCCTATACCAATAGTAGCTCAGCTCCTCCATTATATTAGTAGAAAAGAAGCAGAGCTGCTACTGTTTTTTTCTTTTACTGATTCAGTAATCCACCTTTTCTGTTCACACATCAGCAGTCCTGCTCCAAAACCAGGAGCAACTTTTCTCTGGGGACAGAAAGAATCATTTTGTAAACAAAAGAATAGGCATGAGTGCTGGGGGAGCTGACATCTATTCCTTGCTCTGTCACACATTTCCTGTGTGACTCTAGCAAGTCATTAATCTCTATATGCCTCATCTGGAAAATGGGATAATGGTACTTAACTATTTCATGGGGAAGCTTAATGGTTGTGAAATGTGCTGAGCTCCTTGGATGGAAGGAAGCTGCTGTCAGAGTAAACAGTAATAGCATGATTATGTTTGACGGGAAGGTTTTAGGAGAGTCACTTCATAACATCAATATCACAACTCTGCATTACACAGACAAGCCTGGATAATCAAGTGATTCACTTGACACAATGAAATTTGTCTTTTACTTCACTTTGGGTATCTATGCATACTGTCTGGACCCCAAAGTCAAGATGAATTGTTAATACCCTGTAAGTCTGTGGAAAGAGATACCTTCTTCAGAGAATGACACATCCTTTCTCTGGTCTTCGAACCTAACTGCAAGCATCAACCTACAAAAGGTTTAGGAACACACCTATGGGATTTGAAATCTGCTGCTCTAGTATATCCTACCATATGACAGATCAGAGCCACAGCCAGTAGCACAGATATTAGTTCCTTGTTGATTTTTCCTGTAATGTTCTAGAAAACAGTGGGTCTTGAATTAATGTATCTGGCACTTATATACTCTTCAATGGGAACACAGATACAGATTCTGAATATGTTTGTGAAAAAATATCTAATTAATTTAATCAGTGGGAACCACAGATGCTTAGAATCTCTAAAAACCCCACATAACCTTTTTTGAAACTCCTCTGTGGATGTAGGTACCTAATGTTAGACACACATACTTGGCAGTTCTAACTTCCTGAAGACTCCTCTCTCTCTCTCTAGTGTCTCATCTTTTCCCTGCTTCTCATCAATATTTCCTGATTTGGGTATTTTTTAGATTCATATTCCTTTAACTGAGAGGAAGGTTTGACATCAGATACTCTTCTCTACTGCTTTTGGCCAGTATAACATGAAAATGTCATGACTATCTCCTACAACATCAAACAACTCATGCTGACAAAATGACTGGTAACTTATTTTTGGGCAACAACTTGAAACTGATGCTTCTGCTTCCACCATAGCAATCCTCGTTTCACTTGTGATAAGGGTTTAATAGTGGTCACCTAAATCCTCTGATGTTTTAATGTTAGTACAATGTCAATGAACGCGTGTTGTATTCCTCTTCAAATTAAAAGGTCACCTGAAGTAAATACATCTGTTTATACACATTGTTTGTGAATACCTAGTACTCCACTACTGATACCTTAAAAAATTCTTGATATTCACAGCCAGTAACTTAACTCCAGGAAATTAACAAGCCATCGTTTTACATGAGAGAGGAATTTAATCAAGCATTCACTTTCACCAAATGCACGTTACTAAATAACAAGGAATTAGAACAGTGTTATGTAATAGAGAAAAGAGTATATAAGAGACAGCTATGCTTGTATCACTGTCTACAGAACACATTCTCAAAGGTAAGGCATGGCTTTTATGGGATTACTGGGAATGTTATTACAATCGTAGCAGAAATGAAGTTTTCTAATGGTAGTGCCACTAGAAACTGTAGCATTGGTCCTATCTAATCCATTCAATTCACAATGCTTTAGAAATTTAACTGAACTTTCTCTAGAATATCTGTCCACAGGAGATCCACATTTCAGAAAAAATAAGAGATCTTGGGATAAATATGAAGTTCACATATTATTCTGTCAAACACAGGGCAACTAGCTAGCTAATCCATTTTTAAGATTTCATTACACCATTTTTCAAACTCTCCACAACAACACAGCTGAATAAGGATCTTCTCACACCTAAGTCACATTTCATGGTTTCACATCTTAGTGATCAGGAGACTCCGCAACATCACACTAATACCTACTGAACTGCTGTACAGTTGGAAATCAAGTGGGGCCAAAAGACATCATTTGCACAGATTTGTAGGTAGCTGCACTTTTGATTCATGTCAACCCAAGTAAAACAAAAGACCGGTTATGATATGTAAGTTGCCAGAACTCATATAGTGGATCAACAGGTTACAATATTAATTCTACAATGAGAACACACATAATTAGTCAAAGTCCAAAAAAGAAGAAAAAAATACTATTTAGTATAGCAATTTTCAAAAAATCAATCATAAGTGAGTGTTCAAAAACTGGAATTTGTAATGCAGGACCACTGTGGCTGTTTCTGATTGGCAGTATCTGAATAACGTAAATTTTGTTAGTAGCAGTACATTAAGTAGATGACAAATTATTAATCATTATGTTAAGGTTACAAAGTAGATACAGGAATACCTGAATGGACCCCTCCTGTTACTGTTTTCTTCCTGTTTCTGTCCTCTGGTAACCCTTTGTGACAAGAATAATTTTAATATATATGCCTTCTAAAGTGCTCAAACAGGCTCTTGCAAGATAAACTATAGCACAAAATACTACAGGTGACAGCATTAAACCTCTGAAAAGCTCTTGCATTAGCTTTACTCCAACTTGTAAAACAAGAAGTATTCACCTGCTTTCCAGATTGTTGTAAAATAGTTGTACTGTGACAAGGCCCACCCAACACCTTAAACTGACCATCCATTAAAGCAGGGGCTTTTCTACTATGTGTTTAGAATCTGTGGTTTTAAAATTAAATCAGGTCATGTAAAGTACAAATATTCACTTGCAGCAAAAGGAATGCAGTAACTATACCAAGACACCAAGCTGTGTGGTACAGTCGACACGCTGGAAGGAAGGGATGCCATCCAGAAGCACCTTGACAGACTTGAGATGTTGGTCCACAAGAACCTTGTGAACTTCAATAAGGCCAAGTGCAAGGTCCTGCACGTGGGTTGGGGCAATCCTAAGCACAAATACAGGCTGGGCGGAGAACAGCTTGAGAGCAGCCCTGAGGAGAAGGAATTGGGGGTGTTGATTGATAAGAAGCTCAACATGAGCCGGCAGTGTGCGTTCGCAGTCCAGAAAGCCAACCGTGTCCTGGGCTGCACCAAAAGAAGCATGAGCAGCACATTGAGTGAGCTGCTTCTCTCCGTCTACTTTGCTCTCGGGAGACCTAACCTGGAGTACTGCATTGAGCTCTGGAGTCCTCGACACAGGAAAGACATGGACCTGTTGGAGTGAGTCCAGAGGAGGGCCACAAAGATGGTCAGAGGGCTGGAGCACCTCCCCTATGAGAACAGGTTGAGAGAGTTGGGGTTGTTCAGCCTGGAGAAGAGAAGGCTCCAGGGAGACCTTAGAGCAGCCTTCTAATACCTAAAGGGGGCTATGGGAGAGATGGGGAAACACTTTATCAAGGAGTGTAGTGATAGGACAAGGGGTAATGGTTATAAGATAAACGAGGGTAGATTTAGGCTAGGTATTAGGAAGAAATTTTTTTCTCTGAGGGTGATGAGGCACTGGAACAGGTTGCCTAGAGAAGCTGTGGATGCCCCATCTCTGGAGGTGTTCAAGACCAGACTGGATGGGGCTTTGAGCAACCTGGGCTAGTGGGAGGTGTCCCTGCCCATGGCAGGGGGGTTGGAACTAGGGAAGGTCCCTTCCAACCCAAACCGTTCTATGATTCTATGAACTACACCTTATAAGCTGACACAACTGACAGGTCTGTACAAATCTACTCTTGCTTATACCAGCACAGAGATTTACACCTGAGTATGAGCCCTACTTTCAGCTCAGAGGGCAGTGTCTGCCAGAAGAACCTAACACTCAGTGGAGAAAAATGTGAGCTTGGCATGACTAAGGTAGGCATTAGAAGATGTACAGCTGGGAGTGGATAAACCGGAACAGGCAGGGTCGAGACTATTAAAATTTGGCCTATTTCTTCTACTGAAATGCTCACTAAAGGATTGTACAGGGACAAGATACCATATAAGTGGTATGTAAAAAATAGTTAAAATAAACCACTCTTCAAAAATGTTAGGAAGAAGAATGTGTATGACAAATTCATACAAATTAGGAATTAAGAAAATTTATGAAAATATGAAGAGGCATTTAAACACTAAAAGAAGAAATTACAGATTACTTATTTTCCCCTTAATCTTGCTCTTGATATGTATTCAGCTACACAGGTGGGAAAAAAGGATATAACATTGTGTATCACGTCCAGCTCATTCGCAAACTCTCTAGTTGATTCTCTTTCCATCTAATTTGAACTGTATGAAATTATAAAGGACAGACTACACCATGTAGCTACAGAAACTACTGTGCCAAGACTGCAGAACTCTTAAATTGCACAAACTCTTGTGCCTTGCTAAGAGGCTAGGAGCATATAATGGTTCAAATGAGAAAAGTAAAAGGGAAGAAAGGAAGCCAGAGAAGTAAGTACTCCACTAGACTGAGTCATTGAAGTAAGAATTATTAACAGTATGGAATTTCCAGTTTAACATTTCCAAAGCTTCAGGTCTGAGTGACCCTAAAGTTGCTCTAAAGGACTAAGAATATTAACCACTACCTTAAAATGCAGCTCTTTTGCATTCAGCTTTTGGTAAGAGCAATGAGGAGGTCTTTGAAAGTCATAAGCTTTCTATTTTCTCCCCATATAAGCCCTCCATACAGTTACAAGAGCAAGTCTTGGATAACCAACAAAATGATCAATGGCCTAGCTAACCTCTGAATGAAATTTGCTCCTTTTTCCTGTATCAATAATAAATGCTTAATGGGTAACTTTAGGAAGTTTATAATTTCAGAACATAAAAATTAACTGTAATTATACTTCATATGTCTAATGTATAGTGTTAAAAAGTTTAGAGTAGAAAAACTAACTCTATAATTTATATATATAATAAACCTCAAATTGTAATGTTTATGTGGTTAGCTGCAAGGTACCTAAAGTTTTATATATTTATAATTTATACTTTGAAAGTATTTAAGTGTCTTTTAATTGTAGAGGACCACTTTGTTGGAAGGGTGCAACCCTAAGTTCAAGGGCTGACACTGACGTCTGTGGTGATGACTTGGAGCCCTAGGAAACTGGGCTGTCCCTTAATTTATTATGATTCTGATTGAGATACACCACAAAATTTTTNGCTCTGTGTTTCACCACAGCCTGTTTTGAACAGTTTCATTAGGCTTACCCTACAATTAATTTTAGGAACAGATCTTGCAGCACCCTAAGGATACCTTCCTCTTTCCTGGTTGTGTGCTTCAGAAGCTTGCACTGAACTGATGATACTTCTAGACCATAGACTTTCTTCAAGCTCATCAACTGTCAATAAAGCAAATTATTTGCTGCATTCCAGAGTTCTAGATGATAGCATTTATCTTGAATTGGATCATTAGGGACTTGGTAACACACCTTAGTAACCAGAGTTTCTTCCTACTTAGTGACCTACATCCTATTGATATTATTTTGGAGCTTAAAATGAGAAAAACTAAAACCTTTCAAGAAATTGTTTGCCTGACACAGAAAGCCAGTGGATCCTACAAAACTGAAGTGCTAATGAAGAATTAAAATTAAAAGCATAGCCTATACTACATGAGGGCCTAATGTAGTCAACAAAACTAAAACCCATAAACTACCTGTAGAGCACATNTAACTTTGATTCTCTTTCCCTCACTACAGAAACTCAAGGTAGTTAGGATATACATGTTCCTCAGTATCCTATGGCAGCTTTATCCAAATGAAGTGGAAAGCGGGAAAAAAATTAACAGAAAACCTGGCAAATTCATTTTGAGGTATCCAATTGAAAGGCTTTTGCCATAAACAAATAAATAAATTTTATTTGAGCAACACAGTATTGTCAATTCTCATAATTCAATAATTAATTTATTGAGGACCAGAAAAAAGGTGATTATATAAGAATATCAGCTTCTTTTTTTCACTTTAGCTATGCAAAAAAAAAAATCAAAAACATCATCTTTATTTTAAGTACTAAGACCAGCGATTATTATTTTTCAAGCCTTATAGTCTTATACAGTAGAATTTGCAATCCTGGACCTAATTTCACTTCTTTTGCTTTTCTTCTAAAGGGGAGACTCTCCTGCTGTAGAACTCTTTCACACCAAAAATGAGACCAAAATGTAATTATGCCCTTGGATTTGGCATAGGATGTTAGCCATGATACACCTATGATCTCTAATGCTGCTTGTGGAAATCAATAAGTGGTAGAGAGAGACCTTTCACACCATTAAATAATAATTTCTTAGAACTGTTAATATATTTAAGAAATGCTAATAATAGTAAATTAGAGCAGTATTTTCTACTTGTCAATGAACTAGGAAGCGTATGTTCTAAAGTCTTCAAGATAAAAACTGATAAGTAGGTTCTTATTTTAGTCAGAGCCTTTTTGACCCTCTTCTTGTATATCAGAAATCTTGTGAAATAAAGCTTTTTGAACTTTTGGGTAATACAAGACCCAGATACTCTACACAGGCTGCAGCGTTGCTAAGCTAGATATTTTTCACTAGGGTGAAAAGCTTGGGACAGGGTGCAGCCATGAGTTTATTATTGCAACATGGGAGCAGGTTTAATCCTCACAGTCCTAGAGAAATACTGGTCCAGTACAACCCTGCATTTCTGCCTAAGCAAACAGGAACGGTGGATAACAACTAAGATAGCCTCCAAAATCAGAAAAAGAGCAAGAAGATGGAAGAGGAGCAAAAATCACATCTGTGTAAGTATCAGTCTCCAGTATTTAACAACCACAGCAATCCAGAACTAAAATGGAAAGTGTAGTTTTAGTGGCACTCTGATTCCAGCTAGCCACAGCTATTTATTTTGAGAGAATGTAGAAAGAGGAGGGAGGGAGCTGAGGGAGTGCTCTGTGTTTCACCACAGCCTGTTTTGAACAGTTTCATTAGGCTTACCCTACAATTAATTTTAGGAACAGATCTTGCAGCACCCTAAGGATACCTTCCTCTTTCCTGGTTGTGTGCTTCAGAAGCTTGCACTGAACTGATGATACTTCTAGACCATAGACTTTCTTCAAGCTCATCAACTGTCAATAAAGCAAATTATTTGCTGCATTCCAGAGTTCTAGATGATAGCATTTATCTTGAATTGGATCATTAGGGACTTGGTAACACACCTTAGTAACCAGAGTTTCTTCCTACTTAGTGACCTACATCCTATTGATATTATTTTGGAGCTTAAAATGAGAAAAACTAAAACCTTTCGAGAAATTGTTTGCCTGACACAGAAAGCCAGTGGATCCTACAAAACTGAAGTGCTAATGAAGAATGAAAATTAAAAGCATAGCCTATACTACATGAGGGCCTAATGTAGTCAACAAAACTAAAACCCATAAACTACCTGTAGAGCACATTCCGTACATTGGAAAGACAAGAGGCATATTTAAAAGTACAAAATCTACAGTTATTTCTTAGAACATGTTTTCCTAACATAACTATTTCTAAAAAATAATAAAAGGTTGAATTGAATATGAGAAAAAAATGTATCATCAACAGAGTTGAAGTTGCAAGTAGCTCTTTTTTTCTGCTAATGAATAAAATAAGGTTCCCAAAAAGGGAGCTTGGGAACCAGTAATGGGAATTATTC